>JAKMXF010000310.1:1211127-1237169 GCA_024704765.1 Oopsacas minuta | reverse complement strand
GAAAATGTCAATCTAATACTTGATGAGAGAATGAAGTTAAATTTTGTTGACCTGTGTTATCTTACTTCCTTTGTATGTAAATGTGGATTTACATGAATTTCATCCATCTTAATCACTACATTTCATTCCCATTTGTTAAACTGAGTGACTGATTGTTTGAGATAGTTGGTAAACTCAGAATCCAAACCAAAATTGGAATATAAGCGCTTTAGAGTAGAAAGGTGCGGCAATGATAGACAGTCCCGGGACTGAACATACTATAACAAACTGGCGAGATAAGCTGGCATTTGAGAAACAAGATAAGAGTTTCGACGTTGTATCGCCTCATAGTTTTTGCGATCAAAGCGTTATCCAATTGGCATAGAATAAACTGAAGACTTGATAATACAGGCCGTTGGTTTCCATATTCTTCTCCAGTTGAAAGGAGTCAATAGCTTTACGAATGCTTTCGGTTGCTTCTCTGACATGGTGTTGGACTGTTTCAGGAGAATTAGTAGGGGCAGAATGGTTTTCAATTTCGTTAAGCAAATCGTTAAGTTGACGAATACCATCTATCTGAGTGAGAGAAAGAGGAATGCGTATACATTTGTAGAAACCAATAGTATGTAATGTTTCGGTAATAGTTAACGAGCATCGAATTGCAATCAAACTGTTATTCGTTATAGAAAGTTTGAGTCAATTAAAGGAATTATCATCAGAATACCAAACTAACCAATGATTAGGCAAACCCGAGTGCTTCGTTTTTGATACCAAGTCTTCCAGTGTGGTATTCTGAAAAAGTTCTTTGTCTTGGTTACACTGTAATAGACTCTCATTTATTGCAGTATTAATCAAAGGCTGTTCTCTCAAAGATCTATCAAATCTCGGAGGTATGGTGTCAGATGACGAAGAGAGATAAAGTGGACATCTAGGTAGAAATCTTGGCACTTCATCCTTCTGCAATTTAGGCTTAGCTGGTACTTCTAAGTATGTTGCATCTGGTTGATGGATTGAAAACTGGTCTGAATTTCTTTGTCGAGGAAATGTTTTGAACACACAAACACATTCTTTAAGTCTCTGATACCTTCTCTACAGAGCGCTCGAAGCCAACGATTGACAAGATCAGGTGGACCATCTGGCAACTTAAATACTGGAGTATAAGGTTTTCATGTGTAATTACTCCGACATCGGGGGCAGAACACCTGTTGGGCATGACAAGCTAATTGAAAATATAAAAAAGGAGAAATCGAGAGGTAAATTAAAGAAATGTACATAACTGATAGGGCAGGGTGGAGAAGCGGCATTACAAAGTTAAAAGCTAAGTTGTTTAATTCGCCAATTACGTATAATAAGTATTATACGTTATATTAAGGTATATAAAGTATTATAGGTATATATACCTTAAATTAGATCGACTGTAGAAAATTTTATATTTTAAAATATATTTTAGGATAGTTTTGATTATTTTGATATAGTTAAAATACAATTCCCAATTATCCATTGATTTAGTTTGACAATTTGGTTCCAAGACGTATTAAACAACTTAGGATAAAAGTACAAGAGGACAAGGTACAACGGGTGCTGAGTATGTAAATGTATTGATTCGATAAATTGAATGTAACAAAAGGGTTGATTCATAAATTAATATAAATATTATCGGTTTCTAAGAAATACTTTTTACAAGCTTTCAACGACATCCATGGTCTTTAAAATCTCTTAAGAACAATTTTTAAGTCCACGATTCGGGTGAATACCATCAAATACATGATTACTTGAAATAAAATTTAATGGAGTTAAACGACATCCATGATCCAGACCATCGCACTAGTGAACAGGCCTATTATAACGTAGATCACGGTTAAGTATATATTCAAATTATTTCCAAAATTTCTTTGCTTACAACCGAATTTGTCTGGAACTGTCTCAAACATATCGAAGTATGTTCCAAGGATAAAATAATTGACAAATGTGTTGTCAAATGATATTCCAATATTGACCAATAGTACCTTATGATATGCATGAGATCAATTTGGTTGCAATATACTTCGCAATCCAAAATACTTAAGTACTCAATGTGTTCCCAAGGATTGAATAATTGACTATTTATAGACGTAATATATTCTAATAGTGACCTAACCGTATCTAAGGGTTTATCCCAGAGCACAGATAATTTTGAATGGACCAAATTTCATAATAGTTTTTGTTTGCGTATCAATATCAAATGCCACTTGAATTGGTACACTATAGTATTGTATCGGAAGGTGATTCCCTTTTAATCGACACTAGGGGTTATTTTGAAGTCATAGAGCTCGTGGAATAATGCTCAAAGAACTTTAGAACACTAAAATCGGACTAAATTTGACAAAGTTGTAATCATTTTACTATATAAGCCAAAGTCTATGGGGATATATTGCAATAACTGAATGAAGCCAATTTATACGCTATGTGTTGTTTGTATTCACTTTGCTTATGCATACTACTCTCATACTTTCAGCATTTCTATGAGTTTATATTTTATGTTTTCAGGAGTAAATCTTATGGTTTACTGTTTGCATTATAACAAATCCTAGTCCAGTAGTATTTTCCGAAAAATGAAGTGGGAGGACGCTCCTAAACCTAGTAATAGGCCTGGGCATTCCGTATGGGCCCCCAGCACACTCCTGATACTATACTACGTCTATGACTAATCACTATAGCCAAGGGAAGTACGTATATCTTAAGCACGCTGTTCCCTCTAATTTTCTTGCGAAATATGATGGAGATGCTGTCAAAATTCTAGGGTACAACTCAAAATCCGGTGAAACAGGCTAAAATATTATGCATTTCAGGCAAATATCTTGGCGATCAAACGTTTTCTAGCGAAATTCTGGGATTGTAAGGTTTAAAAATGAGAACAACACGGGCTAACTGTCAGGCTTAAACTGGTCCTGGGGTAGCGACTGGTCCACCCGGACCAGTTACGTATGCTACAACTGGTCCCGATGAGTTTACCGTTACATAACTCTGTAACTCTGATTGAACGAACTATACACGATGCAATTTTGTTGTATGCGACACATTTAGGTGAGATAACAAAATGTTGAGGGTAAGATGCGATCAAATTGGAGCTGAGATTTTAGTTTGTAATTTGTGCTAAATATTGCAGTGAATTCATATTTGAGCACGCACTCTTTCAAAATTAACCCTTAGATATGCAACATATCTATATTTACGCAACATCTACATTTATCTAGGTTCTAGTATAAGACTAATAAATTGGGTCTATATTCTTAGCAATATATGTTGCTACATAAAAAACAACTTAATAAATAGTGAATTAACCCTTGTGAAAGCGTTCAGATTATTGAGTGACTCGGTGTACTGTAGCGGTTACAATTCGGATAATAAGTGATACCTAGTACACTATGACTATATTCATGCATATATTACCAAAATTCTAAGAAAATATTTATTCTGATGAAGTTTACAGATACTGATTTATATTACTGGAAATAAATCTCTAATTCCTCTTAGAATAAATCCAAAAATATTTTTCTTGTCTTCTCCCCCAACAAGCCTCTATGAGATGAGTCTCAAGTAATTCAGGATTTGTTGTCTGTCTTCTTGTCTGCCTCTTTTTTGCATCTCCCCAACTCCCTTCTATCATCTGGGTGTGTACGTGAGTCACTGGGTCTACGAAATTCTCGGAATGGTTAACTGTGTAATGGGTCTATCCAGAGTGACTTAATATATTGTAGGATGCCATTCATCAGAATAAATCATTGTTTGTGGATGAATGAACCTTTGGATAATTGGCAGAAGAGTGGCTGTTGAGCGATCAGGTACAGTAACCATAATTATATCATCTGTATCCCTCTCAACCATCCCGAATACCCACTGGCCAGTTAACAGTCTGCCTCTATTGTATTTTCGTTTGCCGAATTTTGATTCGTCTATCTCAACGATCTTGCCAGAACCTCCAATGGGTTGAGGGTTCATTAATATTTCTTCCAAACATATATCCCTCATATAATTCTTCCAATCAACCACTGTGTTCGGACTCCATCCCAAATGCTTCTCCAAAATGCGTGCGATTGCAAGTCCTCACTCCAATAGTACAGGAACTTGAACATCATTGGGCGTAGAATTTTGGATGCTGTGAAGAAAGACCCATGGCAGATCGAACACTTTCGTCTACATGGTCTAGATCTCCATTCATAGCCATCCTGAAAGTGAGAAGAATGTGTTTCATACATTTCTACTCCACAACGACACCGCATTCGACGAGCTAATAAGCCATACGTTCTTAACCAGTTTATGACATTATCACAAGATTATGCAAGAATAATAATCTCATCAATAATCAAATCCTGCGAGATTTCACTGAAGACAGTGGGCTCAAGTATTGGCTGAAAATCCATTAGTTGTAAGATCAATACGTAGAATATTATATGTGCAACAATGACTTACTATATACCAGTCGGACCATCGACGTAACACAATTGCTAGAAAAAATGCCACAATTTTGTGGCATCTTAATTTGAAATAACCACATTACTGACAACAGCATTTTGTTGTTTTCATTAATACTACATATTTGTTTCACTATTAAAAATGTTGCATTCCTATTACAATGTTGGGTAATCACACACTACTTTGCTATCATATGAATAGCTGTATTTAGAATATTAGACTTCATTTGTATTCTAAAAGTGGCTTCATTAATCATAACTTTGTTTAGATAGTTTCATGACCTCTCATTTGTAAAACATTATAGGAAATAACATAAATACAAACACATAGTAATGCTGAACGTGAGAGAATAGTATGCATAAGCAAAGTGAATACAAACAACACATAGCGTATAAATTGGCTTCATTCAGTTATTGCAATATATCCCTATAGACTTTGGCTTATATAGTAAAATGACTATAACTTTGTCAAATTTAGTCCGATTTTAGTGTTCTAAAGTTCTTTGTCTATTATTCCACGAGCTCTATGACATCAAATAACCCCTAGTGTCGATTACAGTAACCTCCCGCTTAAGTACGCAAAAATTTGTCAAAAATTCTGTGTTCAACTCTCTCAACAATTTATTGAAAAACATATAAAATGCCCATCAAAAACTAAAAAGTCCGCTTTGCTAAAGTTACTCATTGTTTAAACATATCATGCATCGTCAGCTGACGTATGTTTTGTGCTCTTTTTGCGTTTAGCTTCAGATGCCACTTGTCGCAGTTTACGCTGAAAATTTTCGAAGGTGTCTTTTAGATCACCATAAGTATCTCCCGCTTGAGCTTGCACATCGGTGCACAACAACTGGTCCTCAACTTCGAGTACTTTACGGTGAAGTTGTTCAAAGCCGTTGAATGTCACTTCATTCTCGATTGGTGCAGAAGCGTTGCTTTGGTCATCACTATCGTCGTCAGAGTCATCATTTTCTGTATGCATTGTAGCCAACACCTCATTAACATCGTCTAACATCGCCTGCGAATATTCTTCGTTGTTTTCGTCGTCGACATGCATGAATTCATTGAGTTCATCTTCTTCAATCACAATATTTAAAGACCTGAATCTTAGCAGAACATCAGACATCGCGTCGACATCCTCATCATAGCTACCTTGCAATGATGTTAAAGAGCCTAACTCAGCCTTGATGAATGAGTTGATTATTGACGTGTCAGATACTAAATCCCATGCACGCTTAACATAAAAAGCGGCATCTAGCAGATGAGCAGGTTTACTATAAACAACACCAGCAGCTCCTCTAGGGAGCCTTTTCGCTTGCTCTTCTTTTCGGGCTTTCAAGTCCTCATCAAGATCGTAAAAATCAAGAACGTCCTGGAGATACAAATATTTATACCTCTTTTTCAGTGCTGCGATGATTCCCATATCACATGGTTGTTTCCAGCTCGTACAATTTGGAGGGAAGAATACTACTCTGACGTTATTCCGTTCAAAAGCTTGAAAATGGCCTGGAGCTTTGTCCATTAACAACAGAACCCGGCGTCCTGTTCTCTTTTTTCACTTCAGGACCAAACACTTCATTAAACCACTTCCAACACGTATTAACGTCCATCCACGCTTTGCCCTGGCTAAAGTACTTTAACGGCCAGTCCCGATTCTTTATACAGGCCGGAGATTTTGGTTTCCCGATCAATGTGCATGAAATTTTATGCGTTCCTGTGGCATTCGCACAAACAACCAGCGACAATCGTATTTAGCTTTCTTTTTCCTCGGTGCTGCTGACATCTTGAAACGGCATAAGCAGAGTATATCTGGGTAGCAGCCGAAAACATAATCCTGTTCATCCATGTTGTAAACACATTCTGGTTCATACTGCGCGATTATATCATACAAGCTGTTCAACGCAGCTAAAAGTTCCGGGTCCTGTTTGTCTACTTCTGCTCCTTTACCATGAAGTAGAAGTTTCTGAAGTCCTCAACGTTCTCTAAATCGGCTAAGCCACTGCCATGATGTTTTAAAATCATCCTTCCGAAATCGATAACTGTTCAGCGATTTGCTTTGCTTTTGCGATGGCCAGAGAGGGTGGAACAGGCAGGTTAGCACGGCGCATGCCATCAATCCAAAGGTATAACATGTCTTCCAGGTCCGAAAACCGACAAACAGAACCTCGAAACTTTTTGTTTTAGTCTGCTCGGACAACAAAGCAGAACGTTTTCGAATAACTTCTCTGTTCTTCCAAACCTTTCGGATAGCGCCTTTACTGACTTCGTACTCTCGTGCAAGACTTCGCTTACTTGGAGGAGTTGGCTCACTGAACTTGGCAATGACGTTCGATCTTTGTGATTCATTCAAACGCTTGCCTTTGCCTTTTCCTGACATTATGCAATCAGAAAAAAAAACTGTACTGTACAATAATGAACCTAAAAAATTTTCTATCGCTAGTGACATGCTGTAATTGCTTAACAAACAATACCTATTTTCAAGTACTGTTATTTCTATTGTTAAGTAAAATAGGACGGAAAATTGTGCTAATTTTGCTAAGTACGCACCTACCAGACAAGTACACACTCGCCACTGCGGATCAAGTTGCGTACTCTGCGGGAGATTACTGTAAAAGGGAATCACCTTCCGGTTAAATACTATAGTTGTACTCTTGAATTAATAAATCACTATTAAGGTTTAGCCAAGAGTATATAAATACCATTGTTATTTTTCAAAAATATCACAAACAATAATCAACATGACAAAACCTGATAAGCGACAATTAGAAGTTAATATCACTGATAATGATTTACTTGACTTGGGCTCTGATGATGAAGGTATTCCAGACCTTACCACAAGCTATCTGATGGTGATAGTGACACTAAAGATGTCACGGAGCAGTCCGAGAAAAAAAACGAAAACACAGAAAGAGGAAAGGAAAGGGTGGCAACCCTAATATAGCTTAGTTTTAAAGAGGCTAATTTAATTAGGGACAAACCAGTGGATACACTTATCTACAAGAAGGGGTAACCCTTCAAATTCCATAAATCTTTGCTTATAATATTATAGTTAGCAATTAATCTGTATGTACATGTGTATACATATGTATATAATTTGTTTGTATGTCCAGAAATGGTTGATGAAACTGGAATACCCCAGGCTTATTTTTGGCATACAGTGGTATTTTGGCCTAGTTTGGACATGTTCGAGTCTTCGACAGCATCCAAAAAGGTCATTGTCGCCATTTGGATTTTCGAAAAATCAGATTATTTGCCACTGCTCAGTCAATATACATGATAAAAGTTTTAAATTTCAATCATAGAAACCCATAATGTAACAAGTGTCCCAAAGTCATGATCACAAACTAAAGCCACGTAAGACCTGCAGTATTACCACATATTGCATAACAATGGATTAAATACATGCAATATATAGTTCAATAATTTTTGGAACTAATAGGTAATAGAAAATATAAACTTAATAAGTGTTGTGTGTGGAAAGTGATAAATCAGTAACAAACTAGATTATGTGATATATCAAGAACTCTCTGAAATATCAAAAAGTCTCGAACTATAAGTGTGAGAGTTTACCAATATGGAAAATAATGTATTATTAGATTTTCAGCTCAAAAATGTGTATTTGATAGCAAAAATTAATTAATAGTTCCTATCTTACAGAATTATTCAAATGCTAACACATATAACTTGTATCTATGATTGTAAATTACCCTCCTCCTCCAGCTCTCCCGCCAAAATTTCAAACTCCCATTTTTTTTGGAAATATTTTCTATTTTTAGATTTTATGATATTCATGTATATTTTTACTAAAGTTACGAATTTTTAGCTTTGTTAAGCAAAGTAAGACACATAAAGTATGATGGTGCCCTTTTGAGTTTAGTGAGGGTAAGCTTAATGATATTGGGCCATGCTTTATGAACCAAGCAAAGAACTGTTGAAAAATTTCCAAGTCAGCAATATCTATTTACAACAATAACATACCTTGTAAACATTAATAGAGAATACTAATGAATTTATTAATCTAGATATTTAGTTTTTGTTGCATTGTGACAATACAAGCGTATGAAGGAGAAATATAAACGTAAGACAATACAAATAGGGATATCATAATTGTAGTTATCCAAACATAACAAATAATGGTATTTTATCGTTCTTTTCAAAGATAAATGAATATATCGGTTGGGCCAAAAAACAGAACCCGTACTAAATTTATTTCTCTAATTTCTTCAAGGGTAGAGAATTAAGACTTAAATATTATCTACTCCAAGTATTTAAATCAAAAAGGCAAGTTAACACTATCCTAGTTCAAGTGGTTCTTGATCTATAGAACATGTTCGAGATGGCATCAATTTAGATTTTGTGCATTTACCAGTCGTAAAACAAAGTTCTGCATCACTGATTTGCAAGTTGTCCATGAGATGCTTCTCATCTCCTCCTGGATCTTTTTCTTGAGTTCTCTGAGTGTCCTTAGCTTTGTAGTATATACCCTGTCTTTCAAGAACCCCCAGAGGTAATAGTCTGGAGGACTGAGATCCGGAGAGTAGGGTGCTCACTCATGGTCACGCCTGCGACTGATCACTCGGCTTCCGAAGTGGTTCTTGATCCAATCCAGGCTTTTGTTGGAGGTATGGGTGGTTGCTCCATCCTGTTAGAACCAGAATTTGGGCAGGTATCCTCTATAGTTCTCTTCAGTTCCTTCCAGAAGACTTCCAGGATCTTAAGGTAACTGTCGGTGTTAATCGTCACAGTCTTTTCTTGCTCCTCGAAGAACAGCGGACCAACTACCCCTTTCATTGAGAATGCAATCCAAACTGTGACATTCTGAGAATGTAGAGGTTTTTCTGTCACTTCTACTGGTCGTTCTGAACCCCAGTAGGCGTTGTTCCTAGAATTCACCTGGCCATCAAGATGAAAATGAGCTTCGTCCGTTGTCCAAAGATGTTCCAAGAAGGTCTTTGATGTCTCAATCTTAGCAAGTAACTACTTAGCCATTTCAACTCTCTTCACCTTGTCGGCATTTGCGAGTTTCTGGTATATCTGTATACGGTATGCATATAGTCTTAAGTAATCATGAAGAACCCTGCGAAGTGTAGTGCGTGATCAGCCAACCAATTGACATCTCTTTCTTGTCGACCTCTTTGGGAGTGAAGAATCGACTGACGAACGGCTCCGATAACTTCATCCCTACGGATCTTCTACCTCCCTGAGTGGCTCAAACGACTATCTATTTTAGATTTGAGGTACTTAACAGTGCCCTCCTGTTAAAATTTCTTGATCCATCCGAAGATAATGGATTTGCTGGGTGCTTTTTGGCTGCTTAAAATCTTGCGAAAATTTGGTCTGTACAGCATTGCAAGAATGTAACTTGTAGTAGAGCTTGACACAGTATATCCGCTTCTCTGTGCTCCACTGCTTTCCATTACAGCTCCTAAGAGAGGTATCTACCATATCCTAATATATTATTTGATTAGTACAAAGGCATAAGCAGAGTGACCCAAAATCACCTAGGGTTGTTTTTTTTTGGCCCACCCGGTAGTAGGTATACTATGTATTATAAAATCCGTGTTATACATTCAATCTACAATTTTGGTGATTTAACTTCTATTAGGTATGATTTCTACAATAAATATTTGGCATAAAAACAGTGCAGTAGTTCTCAAATTGGGAATAGTAGGATCAGATGACTGATGTTGATTATTCTCTATCATTAATACATTTATTCTAGCCAAAATATACCAATTTGAAATTTCGCGAATATTAAGGAATGCCTATCAACATTAATAAACTAGAAGTAATCCATAGTTATAACAAGTGAAATTTCTATAGTTGCGATGTCTGTGAGCATGGAAATTAATTAAATTATAACATCTATGATTTTCCCGATTATGTTAGCATTCTTGAGGAAGTTCAAAAGTCAATAATCCTTTTGTTATTGAGAAAATTAACACGCGAATAGGAAAAAGAACACGAACTTTCCATCTGTAGATGATACTTTCTAAACATCAACACTTGATAACTTAGGGTGAGAAAAAATTTTACGGTTGAAAAAAGGTATGAAATATAGATCGACAAAATTAATTTTGTATGTATGGAATCGGTTTCAGAACTATTCTCAATTTCCCATTGATTTCTAGACTAAAAACTCAGAATTTGATACAACATTTCCATTGGTCATATTTTTCAAACATGATTGATGTTTAGGGACTTCCTGGATAATTATCAACAGCAGAGAAAAAACATCAACTGTAGTTCAAGAACCAATTAAAATTTGTTGAATGTGAACAATCTAAGCTTTAATTCCACAATTCTATTAATTAATGTTCTCAAATTGTAGATACAAAGGTGTATACTCTTGCCACTGACATGGGAATCCTGATGAAGGACTAATTTCCAAGGTAACGGTTAACAACTATAAATAATTGTATTACTTTAAAATAAAATATATTGCTCAAAATGAAACTCGAATAAAATAGTTAGTGAAACCCAATACACTGATTGTAGCAATTCAAGGCATAATCATTCAACATATTACTCAGTCTCGACATTTCCAATTACATAATCAATAAAAATCTGTTCCTCTTGGATATTATGAAAATGAAACAAAATTTCTTTTCGATATTGATCTATAGTATCTATTTGATGGTAAATTTCTTCTAGATTATATAATCCATTTGAAATTATACGACTCTTATCAATTTGCGGGTGAAAATAGGATTGATAAAATTCATTTCTAAGATAGTCCATTACAATAGGGTAGTCAAGTAAAACTTCTAATAGTATACGCTTTTCGAGGACCCATATACTACAAAAGCCTTTTGATTTAGCAGTCTCCTCTCGCCTCCTGCCAATGTAATCAAAGTTTATAACACTAGCTTGCCCAAAGAAATTGCCTTTATTTAACTCTATATATTCATCACAACCTGTTTCTGTATTCTTCTTAATTAGTTGAACCAGGCCTTCTCGAATAATATACATGTCATTTCCTACGTGTCCTTCTATATAAATGTATTCTTCTGGGAGAAGAGTCTGGGTTTTCATATGAAGGATCAGTTCGATTTGATAACTCAAAGGTTGACCCCGAAACAAGAAGTTGTTTTCAAGTAAATGTCTGTTAGCAGAAAATGCAATTTGGGCACGAAGCTTTTTCGGTAGATTTTCGAGGATTTCATACTCGTCTACTCCACTCTTTGATATCCACTGATGATCAAACAGTTTTACAACCATATATTGTAGGTTAGATTCTATCAAAAAATTTAGACATGTATTGTTTGATATTATCAAGTCGAGTAGTAAATCTAGTGCGATTTACATTCAGTGTCTGTATAGTATTTCCTACTTCACCAATTAGGGTAGCATAGAGATAAATTCCACATAATAAAAGGAAAATCACAATAGTATGTTCAAAGGTAGTAAATGGGCTAGGTACTTCACCAATAGTAGTTACAATCTGAGTACCCCAATGTAAACTATGGCAATATTGTTGGAATACATCGCCAGCAGGAAAGGAGGCATTATATATATAGTTATACACATTAAATACTGTATGATATCCTGGATAAACCCAATTGTCATTCCCAAATCCAATAATAAGAGATAATCCAAAATACAAACATGCAACTATATGGATCCAGTTAACAAGTGTAACAAATAAAGAAAAAATTTCAACCATTGAAGGATTATCACTACGAGCTTCTAATCGTTTAAAAAATAAACGAATTCGATAAAATTTTAGAAAACGTAAAACTCTCAAACCAATAATAATGTTAAAGTACGGCAAAGAGTGCGAATGAATTAAGAGTATATAATCTAGTGGTAAAACTGAGAAAATATCTACAAAAAAACTTTTATCGACAAAAATGTATTGTTTTGTGAGAGAAAATATAGAAGTCACCAAATATCCTTGATCAAGATATCCAGTTCTCACTTGTACCAGCAAATCCAAGAAATAGTAGAAATCTGCTAGAAAATCAATATGGAGGAAATAAACCCAATAACGCTCTTGAATGTAAGGATACACAAGCCTAAGAGGAATAAAAATTACATTATAGAGGTAAATGATTGATAATAAGAACAACCAATATAAGATCCCAGATTCATGAGGATTAAATGCAAACTGAATCTCAAAATGTTTCAAAAGGTTCAATAAAGATTCCAATCGAGTTTGAGATAGTAGATTATCTTGCCGGCCAAAATCTGGGTCTTCAACTAAAAATAGGAAAATTATACATGATTAATAGGTACGAGGGGGCTTAATCGGGCTTAGGCTTACTCGGTCGCTGTGCGACAGATTCGTGCCTCAGGTTAGCTTAATGATCTAACAGCGAAATTTCTTAGTGCATTCGGTCGCTACGAGACAGGGAATACTCGGTACTTCGTGCCACGAGAGTATAAAATTTTAAAATTTATTATCCATAGTCCATCCAAATTACATTTAACCGATTACGGCCGAAGAAATACGTTGGTAACAAAAAGGAACACAATAATTTTACGATTTCGTTTTATCCAATTCCCACACCCAAATTGAGATTTCAGCACCGCTTTGATGTCATAAAATGACACATTTTCCCGACTGTATTCAGTTAAAGGACAAACAGATCCAAATTTTAGTAAAATCCGAAAAGAACTGCAAAAAGATATTTTTGGGAATACAAGACCTTACATTCATTATTTAGGCGTATAAGATTCAATTTAGCTTAGGTTATGCCTATTTTTCTGGGATAAGATTAGGCACGTAGCTAGAGCAAGGTATTCAGGGGGGCAAGAAGTATTTCGGGAGGGCAATTCCAGGGATAAATATTTTTGAAAAGTTACTTACTTGTGTATAACAAGTACGACCCAGTCTCCTTTTCTTACATGTATAACCTTGTTAATTCATCAAGTGCCAGATTACTAACCTAGGGAGCACTAGACTAGTCTACATTATATAGAATGCCATATAGTAAGAGCATTTATTAAGATACTAAACTCAATTCAGGGATACCATTTGGCATTACAAAAGAAAGCAGTGGTGCTTCATCTATTTAAAATGTTCAATCACATCATCATAGCAAAGTGTTTCTGCAATATCTATTCAATAGATAACAGGGCAATATGGTTGAGACACACAGTGGTCATTTGTGAGCGCAAACTAGTTTTTATTCTCTTAACAGATGAGAACATTCGCTCAACCTTACAAGATGTCTGAGGGATAGTCACAAGAATTTGGTATAAAACAAGCTTTGAAAACTGAAACACTAAGAGCATCAACAATGCTTCAATCACTTCTATGGACAGTCTAACTTCTGACAACAATTACTAGCGGTCTGTGGTAATTCAATTAAAATTATAGTAGAAATTCAGTACCTATCAAAATAGAACGAGTTTACTATCAATGAGCGTTACTTCTTGTCTAGTATTAAAACTATCATCGAACGCGAGGTATTAATTTCATAGTTTTGACGATGCAGTTGAAGTACATAGGCTATTAACTACAGTGGAGTTCGCGTATTAGCAACTCAGATTTTGAAGAAATTTGGTTGCTAATAGGGCAACGAAATTAACATTATAATCCCGTTTGGGACCCGAAAGCTGGTTGCTAATAGATCAATATTGCTAATAAGCTAACTACACTGTATATAAAAACGAAAACTTTCAAATTTATCTGGGGCGGGGAAGAAAAAAATTTGGGGGGCGACTACCCCCTTGTATCTACGTGCCTGGGGCCTTATTAATTAAAATTCTTAAGTCAAATTCTTAGAATTTTGCTTAACTTTAAGTCAAATTCTTAGGATTAGACTAATTCTTAGAATAATTCTGAGAATTCGAACAATTCTAAGAAAAATATTTAGTGAGGTAAAGAGGACACTTAACTTATAATATATTCTACTTTTCTATGAAATTATAATCAATATGCATTGATTATCATATCCACATGTTGTAATACCCGCAGCATAGAACTATAGCCGAATTACATGCCAACTATATTTAGATACTATTTCTTGACGTCACTCTGAATTGTATTATGACATCAATAAATGTATTTATGTAATTAAATTATATCTCATATATTTTGAAACATAATAGCGTTGTATCTAAACTGAGGTAAATAAAGTCAATGTCATTTGAGTGACGCCCTGCAAAAATATTTTATCCATTTACGTATATTATCATCTTTAGTTATAAGTACAAATAATAAAAAAATGTTGACTAATTATGATAATATCTTACCAATCGCTCTCATTATGACCATTGAAAAATCGAAAACTCGTTCAAAGAATGTTATTCAGGAGGAGGTGATGTCACTCGTGGATCTCATTCATGATCAAAAATCGAAATTGTTCGGCGCTCTAACATCAACTCTGACTTTCGATGATAAGAACAAAATCTGGGAAGAAATTTCAGGGAGACTGTTTGAATTAGATGGGAATGTAAGAACAAGAGATGATGTCACAAAAAAATGGTATAATATACTAGCAAAACATAAGCCTCGTATGCAGATAAGTTAGCATCAGGAAAAAAACTGAAGGAGATCCTGCAGATGCTGATTTAAATGAAATAGAAGCTAAAAACAGTAGCATCAAAGGGAAGGAAGCTTTTGAAGGCTTTGAACCGGGTATCGATCTCTCTCTTGAATCCCAGTGTGCAAATGATGAAACTGAAAGGATGCTGATAAGCCCAGTTCCCTCTGAAGATATTGAACAAATAAAGTTTTTCCAACAAGCCCCAAGAAAACGTCATCGTTTGGAAAATGACGAATTGGAATCGACCAAACGTGCAATTTTAGAGAAAGAAGATAAGAAATTGGAGATTTGACTAACATTGATTCTAAGCTAGATCGGCTTGAGAGTAAATTCGATCGGGTGATCCAGATTTTGCAACATACAGCAGCGGATCAATCAAAGACACTTTCTCTTCTGATGGCTCAAACTATGCCTCCTCTGCCGCATTTTCAGACATTGCCCCTTTCATTTCTACTTCTAATTTGTCTTCATTACCTCATTACTTTCAAAGTCAAGATTAGGATCCTTAATTAAGATAATTATGTTATAAGTAAATCAGAGCCTAATTCATTCATGTGCTCAGTTAATTAATTAAACTTCCTATATAATGTGAAATAATTTATAATTTTATTTTCTCGAACTAAAATCCTATTATCTGAATGTTCAGTGTCTTCTGTTTCGGTGTAGGGCATATCATTTTCCAAGTTTTCAATATCAATTTGAATACCACAATCAACACAAAATTATGAAGTATCATGGAAGATAAGATTAGTTTGCAAACCCTCTCTGGGCTATAGCACAAACTGCCACCAGTCTTGTCCATTCATCTCCATCTGCTCTTCCATATTCCAAAGGTACATTCAATTGTCTTTCGAGTCTTCAGGAAAGCACGATTATACCTTCTTTCGCGAGGTGTAAGAGGAAATAATAATGGAGTCATTAAATTTGGACGCAACGGATAACCAATATCGCCGAGAAACCATCCATCAAGAATTGGAATTTCTTTACTGGTGATCTTAAGATTGATTCCTGATTGCCTCCATATGAACGCGTCATGTGTGCTGCCTAGCCACTTCAAACTACATCAATAAACTTGAATACATCGTCACATATTGCTTGGACGTTAATTGAATGAAAACTTTACGATTAACATAAATTGTTTCGTTGGTGCTAGGGCAACAATTGGGATGTGTGTGCCGTCTATGCAACCTAATACTTTAGGAAAACCCGAACTTTTCCATAAATCCATGCTGCATGCTCATCTGTCTAGCAGCATTTGGAAACTGGATATACTCTTTCGCAATTGAGCACAATGCATCTGTTACACCTCTAACACAGTTGGGCACAGAGGGCTGGGAAATTCCATGAGCTGATGCAACCACAGTTTGGAAACTACCCGTAGCTAGAAACTGAAGAGTGACCGCTAATTGAGTTGTCACCGAAAGTGAATGAGATCGGCTTGTAGATCGAGACATGAAAAGTCTCAATTTTGTCATGCAATTCTAAGAACATTTCTCTTCTGATTCTATAACGAGAAATAAACTCTACATCTGTGTATGGATCAAGAGGGTTTAACCTGTCACGAAATATTCTCTGGCGTCGTAAACTGCCTATTTCCAGCTCCCAAAGAACAAAAAGCGAGGCCATGAGTTTATACAATAGCACACAAATGAGAAATGTAATTAACATCCTTTTCTATTGGGTGGGGCAATTTATTTTATACTATGCGCATATCTTCTGAAAAAGCGATTGAAGTCGAATGAATTGGCATAAATTTTATTAAAGAATCAATCAAGTAGAATTACACAATCCTAAGAATTTTTCTTAGAATTGCTTAATTCTAAGAATTATTCTTAGGATCCGTTAAGTATAGCCAAGTTAAGAATTCTTAACCAAAACTAAGAATATTTCATGAATTCTTAGATCTATTCTTAGAAATACACTTAGAATTAAGTTAAGAAAAATTCTTAGAATTTTAGTTATAAGGCCCCTGGATAAGATCTTATTTGCAGGAAAGCGGGATTCACTCCTAATACACTGGAGCCACTTAATCGGGACAGCTCGGGAGTCAATGTTTGTCCCGATTAACCAATTGTCCATATTAACCGATTAGGATTTATTGAAGTATTCAAAACTAGTTTTTCATGGTCACATAACCAGAATCGTATTTCAATACAACGAATTCCTGATTTATATAGGTTCAGTAGAGATAAGTCGTTGTATTAAGGGTATAGTACCGCTTCAATAGGTGATAAAATGCGTTACGATACTTAGGTAGAAAGTAAAGTAATTAAGGTTGAAACAATAATCCATGTGCATATTACTGCAATCTCAATTATCCGTACTCCATAGGACCATGCAGAACGTTTGGATTACGGATATCCAACAGTCTGGTCATTATTGAATTAATCTATGCCTGATGGAATAGGAAATGGAACCTGAGGTAAGTGATCAAGTGAATAGTCATATTTTTGGAAATGGTAATCGAATCAGTATTGTATTGTTATGGTTGTAGATAATATTCAAATTCCTAGTTTGAAAAACAGAAATTTTACAATGATTCTGAATAAATATGCGAATCGTTTAATTGAGATAGAAATCTCAATTAAGCGAATATATTTTTTATATTCGGTTAATCGGGAAAAGAATTCCCCTATTAACCGATTCGATGTAACAAGTATCCGATGATTATTGTTTGAAAAAATTTGTTCCCATAACATTGTCCCGTTTAAGTGGATATCCCGATTAAGCGACTTCCACTGTATAACAAAACCATGAAAATTGTAGAAATGATAGGGGCCAATGACATTACTACACTAATATCAAAAGGAAGGAGTTCTGTGATTGAGCTACACATCTGCAGAGCGTTCGTCATGGCTGATTTCCCCTATATATACATATATAATCATAGCAATTAAAAGTGTATGAAAAATCATTCAATCTCGTCCTTAGGGTGGAATAACATTGTAATCAATTAATAGGCTTGACATGTTCAAAATCAATACAAATTTAAAAGGAATAATGTCGTGTTTCACCCAGCTATATTTTCTGGGTAAAGAACTCCTTGAAAAAGTGAAATGTGTTTACATGAAAGGATGACATGGCACATTCAAGTCTGAAAATGTATTTATACAAAGTTCTTATGATCGAAAAAATGACAAATATGGTTTAATCATGCAAAAACGTATAATACGAGGGGCACTCGAAAGTGTTGCCGTTTGATATGAAACCATTAATCCATCTTTTCAGACATATTTTATTACTCTACTTTGGAACTTTCATTCATTTATCTAGTCTACTTTCATAAATTTGTATAATTTTAGTATACATGGCTTCTAAAAATCTCAATCTAAATCAGATCTCACAAAACACGATTTTCGAGCAATGATATTGATCTTATTCAAACTACAGAAGACAAGAGTAGAAATCTATGAATCTTTACAGGAACATTCCCCGGATCTAGCTCCTTCTCTAAGTACAGTTGAACGATGGTACAGGGAATTTATTCAAGGAAACGTTGTTCTTGAAGATGCCCCTCGTTCAGGAAGACCGAATATTTCACATAATGAAGAAAATGTTAACGAAATGCTGGATCTAGTTACTAAAGATCCTCATATTTCGTACGCTCAGTTAGAGTATGAAACCGAGTTATCATCGGGGACAATTAATATCATTTTGCACAAAGAGCTTTTTGTCAGGAAGTTGTGTGCCGATGGATCCCCCATTCTTTGAACTTACAGCAAAAAATATCCCGCATAGACTTTTGCAAAATTATGCTCAAAAGGTTTGCTACTGGAAGTTAAAGAGCTGTTTCTGAGATCCTTACAGGTGATGAGACATGGATATGCCATTAAGATCCAGAAACAAAGCGAATGTCAAAGGAGTGGGTTGAAGAAGATGCCCACCTCCAACCAAAGTGCGTAGGGCTAGTCCTGTTGGGAAACAAATGTGGGCAATTTTTTTCAGATCTAGTGGGTTTGTCGAAGTTGTTGCTCTCGAGGATAGAAAGACTTTTACTGCCGACTAGTACACTACAGTGTGCCTACCCAAAGTCATCACAGCAATTGAGTCACAGCGGGAGAAGAAGCATTAGAGGAATTCTTCTTCATCATGATAATGCATCATCGCAATACGACAATCAGAACTCGTGAGTTTTTGGAAAATTCTGGACTCAAAACATTACCCCAGCCACCCTATAGTCCTGATTTAGCCCCTTGCGACTTCTGGTTGTTCCCTAGACTCAAAGATCAATGACATGGGAGGAGATTTTCGACTAATGAGGAGTTGAGAGGGGCACTTTTCCAAGCGATCGGAGACATACCCAAAAAAAGAAGCATGGAAAAAATATTTTGATAATTGGTTTACCAGAATGAAAAAATGTATAGATTGTTAGGGAGACTATTTTGAAATAATGTGATAATCAATTTTATTATTACTATCTGATATATCGGTCAACGCCAAAACTTTTCGAGTGCCTTTCGTACACAAGGTATTCCAAAATTCAAAATTATTGAAATTTGATGTATTGGGGCATTTTTGATAATTTGTCTATGGTACTATAGCATTTTCCTCCAGAATTTCCAGAATAAATGTATAAGATATAGATGAATCAATTATGCTAATGATTTCTAGCGAATATTCAGAATGCAATTACTCATTGGTGTATATGGAACATATACAGGGTGACCAATAAGTTCTGTCCCGTTAAAAAAAGCCTATAATTGTTAATTTAACGAACTGCATTAATTGATGTTTCCTGTAAATGTAATAGATTAGTATAGAAATAGGTTAGACATAGACTACTCAATGTAACCACCTTTTATCGACTACCCTCTTCAATCGTGGGGAAAAGCCTCAACAGCAGCTCGTAAGGCATCCTGTGGAATTTGGGCCCACTCACGAAGCAAAATTTTCATTAAAGCTTAGATACTTTTATTGGACTAGCACAGGCATTCGTCTCCAAGATGGACCAGATTGAAATGTCAATGGGATTCAAATTTGGACATGATGGGGGCCATTCCTCCTTTGAAATGAAATCCGGACCATTTTCGTGCAACCAACTTTGGAACAGAAATGGTTCTTTCCGAACATGATTTGACTCAAATCTTTTACCACAGGCTCCAGAATTTATTTCTGTTGGATTTCCGAATTGATTATTACCCCTGCTGTAATGGTTTGGGCCAGAACCTTTGCAAAAGGCCGCACTTCGTTGATTTTTGTTCCAGAAAGTGGTTTCTGAATCCGACTGACGTAGAGGTACTTTTCAGGGATGCTCGAAGACGTGGATGGTAGTATACGATCATTGTGTTTGTTGGTCGCTTCCTCTATGGTGAAAATCTTCTCGTCAGAAAATACCACATGTTCCAGCTGTTGAGTTGCGAGCCAAGTCAGCAGGCCCTTGATTCTAGCAAGTAGCAAGTCTCTTTTATTTAATTTTCTCCGAGATGAAGTGAGCAGTCTTTCTTTTGTACGATTTGTGATGTAAATTATTCCTCACGAGGTTTTGGATCGACCCGAGGGAAACTTTGAGCTCTTTGACAATTTTCCGAGTAGATGGTTGAGGATTTCGCTGAATTCGATACCTCAATCGTTTTTTGCCTTGGAGTTGAAACTGACTTCGGTCAACCACCCCTTGCCATATCCTCTACACCTCTATTCTTGTAATAACGTTGGATTGTTCGATAAACTAATTTCCTCTTTGATTTTGGGATTTGGAACAATTTTAAAATCTCCCCCTGACTTTCCTTTTACAAATAATTCAATTATCGCTGCCCTCTCTCGATCCATTATAAAATAGTTTTCTGTCTAAGTAGTAGGTCAATCGAATAAGAGTCGTAATATCATGTCTAATCGAGGTTTAGTCCAGTAGTAAACAAGTGATTACGTATAAATCCTAAAATTATGGGGCAGAACTTATTGGTCACCTGTATAAGTAGATATACTTCAAATAGTTGGGAATTCACAAGAAATGTAAAATTTTCCAAGGAAGTCAGATATTTCGACTGCAGGACAATTTTGTTAACAAAATCAAAATTTATACAAATGGCAATCTGTTCTACATTAAGTATTTGGAAATAGATGTAAATGTATACGCTATCGCATAATAAGTGTAATCAGGAAAATTCTGGGAGTGAGGACACTCTTGTGTGGATTTAGTCCCCAAAATGGGAAATAATGATAATTTTCTAATAGTAAAAATCTGAAATTTATATGTTGAATAACAGAAAAACACATAGAAAATCTGTCATAACACTTATGTGGTCACACTGAAGCTTCTACGTGGCTTTTGATTAGTAATCTTGGCACTTCTTACACCATGTATTAATAAATTGTCAAAAATCCAAAAGGACAATTACGTCAGAATTTGTCATATTTGTGAATTTTCATCCAAGACTCGGACTTGTGCAAGCCAGGCCAAACTAAGCAACGGGGGGCCCTACAGGTTCTTCAATCAATCATGGACATACGAACATATATCCACATATGAGTACACAAAGCAATACATTTAAAACCTAATCAATCTATATATATATTACTGCGATTCGATTGTTAGGTCGCTAAGCGACAGCTTTGTGCCTCAGGTTAGCTGAAGTAGCCAAAAATATAAAGTTTCAAACAGCAAATTATTTTGATCGCTACGCGACAGAATATACACAACACTTCATACCTAGTGTATAAAATAGCAAAAATTGTAATTTTGATTATCCATGACCATTTCAAATTCCATTTAATAGCCTTCTGTTGTAACATTGGAACTGGAACGTTGTACTTTGGGTAGTAATCTGGGAGATTTTAGTATTATGAAAGTCTCAAAGATATCGAAATGCGGGAAATATTGATTTTTTGTAAAGTCATGACGTAATTATCCCATGATGAGTTAGCATTTAGCCAAATTCAAGACGTCTGGACATTTGACACATTGACGAGTACCTGTGATTCAAATTTCAAACTTGTATCATGTGTTTTGCTGAACACTGGTTAATAACATAATTTTCCAAAAATCCAGAAAGGTGACAATGAGGGAATAATTTCATCATAGGTGTGAAATTTCGTCCAAGACTCAAAATGTCCGAGAAAGGCCGGAAATCCCCTGTAGGCCAAAATCAGCCCTGAGAATTTTACAGTTTCTTCAATCAAGATAGAAACATAAATAGATAAATATCAGATTATTTGCTTGGTAAAGTATAGATATTCATTGGAGTCTACCTAACGGACACCCCGAGAAGCGGACAACCCCTCTACAATGGACTAACCTCCTGGAACGGAATGAATTAGCAATCATATTTGTAAAACTTTTGCAGTCTATAAGAATCGGACAACTCCCTCCTAAAACAAACAGAAGCGCTGTCCTGAAAGGGTCTGCTGTCCGGAGACTCTACCATATGTATATGTGTGTATAAATTAGTTTGTGTGTTAGCAATTGATATAAGAAAATGGATGTGCCTCATGCATGAATATACATAGAAGGATATCATGGGCCTGGCTTCGGATAAAATCGAGTGTTGGAAGAAAATTCAAACCTATGACGAAATTATAACTTCATTGTACCTTTTTCGGTACTCAAAAATCACTTTATTAGCCACTGCCCAGCCAAGATAAATGATGGATGATGTATATTTGAATCACAGCTACCCCACAAAAGGAAAATTTCTTGGAATCAATCAATTCAAACAAATGCAAACTCATCATGACTGTTGAAAATTTTGAAATTTCGAGAATTTTTTAGGGGATTATTGAAACCATATCATTCTACGAAATTCACATTTTAGCAAAGAAATATCAAATTGAATGTTAATAATCTTGTTAGACATTTAAAAATGTCAGAATCGAATTCTACTTCGCTGTTTACCCCTATTTAAAAAGTGAAATCTAAACTCTTAGATAAGTCATAAATCAGTGTGCATATATTTAGTAGAATGTATTGACCAATAGAACGGAGTCTGCATCAATACAAATAAATTACAGGTAAGTATATCAGTTTTATGCACATATGCCTAATCGTAAAACACTACAATCTAATTGGGATATAATACAGAGGTGTTAAAAGGTGTGAAAATTATGACAATAGAAATTTTTCAAATGTGCACAACTAGATGTCACTACGAGTACACATGGCAAACTTGGCATCTTAATCTCTAAAGGCATAAACAGTAGACCGAAACATATACAGCCAAACCTGACTAATGACAACCTGTGTATAAAGGTCACCTGCGCATAGCTGTCATTTAAAAGCAGTCCCCCCCGATTCCCATTGTAATGACTTTTGTATATCAGCCGCGGGCTCAAGGCGGCCAGAGGCCATCATTTTTTGGCCCCTTGCTGGCGGTAAACCTGTCAATAACGACCTCTACCTCTATATAATGGCCAAATACGACCACTTTCAAAGTGGTCGCCTCCCATAAGTTTGCTTGGCAAGTCCCCAGGGTGGCCATCATTAACTACTTCCACTAAATTATCTTAAATATCGATCACTTGTCTTAAAACACAATTTCTCTATATCACCATCATTAACATAATGGTATTAACACACTAGTGTAAAACGGTCAATCTCTCTATAGAGGCAACATGTATATAAAGGCCACTTTTGACCAGTCCCTTTTGAGGCCGACAGAGACAAGTTTGACTGTATAGTCGGCACAGCACAAATTAACTCGCTAATTTATTTGAAAAAATCTTGATTGAATACGAAATTGAAGGAGCGTCCATCGAAATTTAGCAATTTAGCAATTTGAAAACTAAATTTAATAGCTAACTTCTGATTTTTGAAGTAAAAACCCCTAGGTGCCAAAAGTTGATGAAGTATACAGGCCGATTTCATTTTGATTTCTTTGGAAAACAAATCAGAGACTTTATCTCTGCTTTCCCCATTAACCGAATACTACCTGAAAAACGTGTGATTTTATAATGTCAAAAAGTGCTAAAATCTAGATTTGGGTGTAGGAATAGGTAAACGAAGAGTAATATTTAGTGCTCCCTTTATTACGAAAGTAACACTTCGGCAGTAATCGGATAAGAAGAATTTGGATGGATCAATAGATTCTTCCGTAAAATCCAACCAATATCAATAATCGAGAATATTTTCGATTTTTCATTGATATTTCTCGATATTTTGATCGATATATATATATTGAATATTATTCACTGCGTATTTTCCAATTTCAGATAGCTTTTTATCGATTATTTTATCGATTCTTTCGATTTTTTCCTCGTTTCGCGGACGGAAGCAATTTAAATCTGATGATCCCATTTCAATCGATAATCCAGTTAAATGTATCCAAACTTAATAGATATTTCGATGTTCTCTCGATATTTTCATCGATGTTTACATCGATATTTTCAGGCATATTTATCGATTTAACAGGTTTGAAAACACAATATATCCTTGGTTAACTTGCAATTTGTAAAACGAAAAGAATGGGACCTGTCAGGACGCATTATGACAATTTATACCAAGTTGTACAATACGCGTATAACGTATAATACGTATTAAACGTATATTATGTTATACATGATCTATTTTATCGCATTATCGTCTGGATTAACCTGGAAAATCAGATTTTGGCATTGTTAGACTTGTATAAGTCACATTATTATCAAGTATTATATAATTTTTTTAATACTGTTTTGTACAGAATATTTATTGCAGAAATCACCATATTATAAATTACGTCACCAAAATTGTAGATTGAACGTATAATACGTGTCATAAATACATATTATACGTAATAAGGTTTCAATGAAAAACTTATTAAACAGCTTAGCTCTATACCATTAACAACCATTATACATATGGTTATATATTTCAATAAATGACACAGGGTTGGAAATTTTCAAATTTATTAATGAATATTCCATGGAAATCAATGAAACCGTTGTACCAGGATACGTAGATTGCGACTTTGACCCTCTACTTAATCTCAATCATGATGTTTGATGGTATTGACCATCAAGAATAGGCCAAATATAGTATTATCTGTATGGAAATTGTAGATATGACCTGCGCGACAGCTCAGTGCCTCAGGTTAGCTAAAGTGTTGATTAAACAAGCAAATTTTTTGATGCGATAGCGACTATATATACTCGGCACTACGAGCCTCGAAGTTAACCGGGCTGAAATTGATATTATATATTATCCATGGTACATCCAAATTCTATTTAAGTCTGAGGTAATACAGGGCTAATACGAAGATTTGGTTCGGAATTTCGATGGAAGTTCTAAAAGTAGTGAAAATATCTAAACAGTGAAAATTTGGTACAATCATTACAACATAATAATTCCATAATGATTTTGTAATTGGTCAAAATCATAATGTCAGGATATTTGACACATTGTAGGTGCCTGTGATTCAAATTTCAAACTACGATCATGTTTATTGGCAGAGCAGTGGCAAATAATGTGACACTCGAAAATCCATAAGGTGGCAATTACGCCATGATTTCCTGACAGATTTGAATTTTGTGCAAGACTCAAAATTATCCAAGCCAGGGCCAAAATACACCACTATCCCAAATATCAGCCATCGGGTCTTCCAGTTTCTCCCATTAGTATATATATTAATAAAAAGCAAATAATCTTGGTACTAGTGCTATCACTCTAACCTTCCACGTGAGTTTAGACTTTTCCCAAATCAATCGTCTCCATAGATAGCTGAGTGGCCTGACATTTCCGCTTGTCTTGAAGACGGACAACACGGTCTTCATTTGTCTTAGCAATCAGCCTACCTAACGTTCACTCATATCGAGGTATCCCGCAACTCTCTTGGAGTTTCTTCTTTCAACCGAGAATCTTGCTGATCAATCATCTGTTTGAGTCGAGCTTTCCTCTTGGTTGGGTCTCCTTGTTCAAAGCGCAGTCTATTAAGCTCTCGCTGCTCTTGGAGATGCTTCCCTTTTATTTAGGTGTCTGGGGCCGTATTCACTAAACATACTTAAACCGTATTCACTAAGATTGGTATTCACTAAAATTTAAGCTCATACTTAAGTATGTACTTAAGTACAAAAGTTAAGTAACCTACCGAGGTTGCTTAAGTTATTCAAGCTCTATTTTAAGTTTCCAAACATATTATATTTATCGATGACATTGATGTAATCACTTCAGTCACTCGTTTTCTTTGATTAATTCATACTTTCACTATAAATT
>JAKMXF010000310.1:1189107-1205502 GCA_024704765.1 Oopsacas minuta | reverse complement strand
ATGTATTTCATCCATATGTAATGTAACATTCCTTTCTTGGTTATTGAAATTAGCAGTAGAAGCCTTCAAATATGTTTGCAACTCACACTCTAAGCCTATAGTCCCATAAAGACTACGTAGAGTTGTTGGGTGGGGAAATATTAAACAACTCAAAAACTGTAAGTAGCTGTAGCAGGTAGAAGATATAAAATGAGATTTTAGAGCTAGCACCATTGTAACAACATTGTACCGTCTTCGATTTTTGAGAATTAGTGTATTCTCAAGCTGGCACAGTAGAAATTTTAACTGGGTAACAATTCTGAATATTTCTCTAGCATATCGTTCGAAGTTCCTATCTTCGAAATCGTACTTTCAATGTTAGAAGTAGCTTGGCGAATACAGTTTTCAAGGGTCCTTAGTGTATGCAGAAACCTCGCTGATGATGGTATCGATTTCTCGAATATCACTGAGATTGTGTATTGTGAGAGGATTGTAGGTGTTAAGGAGTCATTAATTGAAACATATGCTGGTATATATATATGTTTGTCTTTTGACAGCTTTAGCAAGTTAATAGACGTGTCATCTGAAAACCATTTAACCCAAGAAGAAGGTAGTTCAAATTCTTCGAGTTTACAATTTAGGTCTCCTAATGATTTGACACCGAACTTACTATCCTCAGCTATATGAAGATCAAGGCTCTGTTCTAAGGCTTGAAAGAACAATTTATTCTCGATCTTCCCACGATCTAAACGTTCAGGCTTCGGGGATGGTGAGCTAAGATACTTGGGACAACTGGGAAGAAGACAAGGTATAGCGTTCTTATGTAGAATTGGTCGCCGAGTAATTTTGTAATGACCCATCAGGTTGAGGCATATCCATTTCAGTGATGACATTTTTAGTACGAAAGTGATTAGAACAAACAAATACGTTGTTTAGATCTTCAATATCCTGCCTGTGCAGAGCGTGTAGCCATTTTTCTCTAAGTGCAGAGTTTGAGGGCAATCTGAATACTGGTGTATATGGCTCCCCCCAATAATTACTCCGGAATCCAGGTGCAGAGCAAGTGTTAGGCATCAAGGCTAATCAGTGATGAAACAGAATAGCAGAATAAGATAAAAATGTAAAATCCTAAATAACCAAAGGTTTGGGAACATAATCTCTAGCAAATAATATACATTTACCAATATGGGAGAAGTGATTACAACAGAATTTCAGCAATTCAGATGATGTCAATTTTGAGTGTTACAATTATGGGTGAATTATAAAATGCACTTTAAGTAATCCATGGTAGGAAATTCTATGCACAATAGTCAGGCCTTATATTACGTAGGTCACGATTGATATTAAATGTGACACTAAAGTTTAGTACACATTGGCTAGAATATGGGGAAAATAATCGATACGATTTAGTTGTCAGGGCGGACATATTGGCCACCATAGTGGAGGTGGTGGTGAGAAAGCACAATTTTCAAAAAGTGAGATTTCGAAATATTAGATGTTTCATGAGCGTTTGCACACATTTACAAAAATTATTCGATTTCTGCTAAGTCAACATAACATCACGGAATACTAGAATGATCATAACTCCGGTTTAGAAGATATACAATAATACTTGTAACTGATCAAGTCATTATCACATTTAAACACAATCGTATGGTGAATCATAATAGTTCGATAGAGGCCTAATAGTAACTTGTGAATTTGGATTAGAGATAAGTTAATCGCTAGAACAAACCTATGTGAGCTCTATATTACAGAAACAGCGCATTTTGCCTGAATGAATATACAACAAATTATTGATCAATACATGCATAAATATTGATGAATGTGTCAAAATTTGTATCTAGTAATTAAATGCGTACTCATTATAGAAGTATCACGTCATCATAACTGTATAAAATATCAAAGTTTCCCAAATTTGATTATTTTTGAGAATTTCATAATGCTAAAGGCACGAAGTGCCAAGATTATTAACTAAAAGACAAGGAGCCACTCTATTATTACCACAGAATAACATTAAATTAATTAGAATGAACAATGTATAATAAAATATTCCAATTATGGCTATTTTGTGAATTCGATGCGCGAAGTGCAGAGAATATTTTGACGCATAGCGACAAATAAAACTAAAAATTCACTGTATAATACTTAAACTAACCTCGAGCACTCAGCTATAGCACAGCGATCTAGCAAGCGAAGCGCGGTAGTATATTTCTTTTGAACAATAAAATTCAAGATCAATAGAGCGAACCCTCAATTATCCGACTCCTCGGCCATCCGAACAGCTGGAAGCAAATCTTTGTAAAATTTGTCAATTTAATCTCAATAGAATGATTTCATTGTACTTGGATAATTAGTTTTCGTATGGTGTGAACATTTTAGGTCCATATTGTGATAAATACGCAGTCAAATGGACGAAATTTAAAAATTCACAATCTCAAATATCCCTTAGCTGTGAACATCCAATAGGAAATACACTATTTCAGTTATCAGAACGCCAAATTGAAAGTGTGTGAGGGAGGTGTTCAGATAATCGATGGTGTAATGTATTCGCGTTTCATAGTGATTCAAAGTTGGAGCATTCCCAACATATCAGCCAATTAGGCGATCACGTGACGTCTTTTCGACCAGAAATAACCTTCTAGATGTGAAATGGGTGATTCACTACATCATATTTGTGAGACTTGAAGATATTTTCAGTCTATTTGCTAATAGCATGAGAAAATCAACTACAATACACTCCATATTTATCTCTGGACCAGAAAATAATTGTACTTTCCAATCCTTATATTACATAGTTCACGCTTTTGAAAATATAATTAAGGAATATATTTGAATAACCTGACGGGTTTGAACGCATGGTTTATAAATAGCACATCGATTTTTCATTATATATTAACTGTTTCATTTATCATATACATTTCATCCGAAAATATGCCAAATTCGATAAAAGAATAATAAATAATTAACAGCCCCCCAGTCATGATATTTGGATTCCTCTGAAATGGTGGTCTTGCATAGGTGAAATATAGGATTTTAACCTAAAACATAATATATTTATCCAAAATCCTTTTGGACTAAATCTATGCAAGGCTTACTTTCCACTTTGCCATGAAATTTTCAAATTCATCAAGTGTATTAGCACATAATTCCATTATCACTTCCATATTTTGAAACTTTGAAAGCATCTTAACCCTAGATTTAAATAGTATAGTGGAAAATCAGGGTTGATTAGCATAAGGGTATAGGACAGGGTGGAAGTTTGAACATTTCAGAGATAACTAAGCACATATAGAATGAATTTTTGGTTTGAGAAAATTACAATATTCACGTCTATAAACTTCAATATTATACCAACAAATTGAAAAGTGAGAAAAAGTGAAGGTAATTGAGAAAACATCAAATAATTGAAGCAATAAAGTATAGGAAAAATTCGTCAGGCTAAGTATCTTCAACTAACTTGTATTGAATAGATTGAGCCTATTACAGCATTGAAATTTAGCCTAATACTATAGCCTTACTTCTATAATTGTACTCGAAATTCCAATGGAGAAATATAAAGAAACGAACCATACCTGCTTGAAAAATAGATTGTTTAGAAAAATTACGAGCGCTTCCACACTCTAGTTTTCTAATCCCTAGTTCTTCAATAGTAAGTTCAGAGCAATCCCCCAAAAATGTTGCAGAACTTGCACTGGGAAAAATGTTGAATACAGGTAATCTCTTTAAGACAGATGGAAACATATAACTCATTGAGGAGAAAAGCAAAGAATCAACTAAAAGAGTGAAAAGACAACTAGGTAATTGCATACAACTTAATTGGTATTTTGGACCATGGATGTGTGTCGAACGCGGGGTGCATGCACTTGTTAGAATTTAGTAGTCATTTGTCAGAAATTCTACAGTTTGCACTTTTAGAATGAGTTTTTCATATGTTTGCATTGTTAGAATGAGTTTTTCATATGTTTGCATTGTTAGAATGAGTTTTTCATATGTTTGCATTGTTAAAATGTTTTTTTCGTATGTTTGCATTTATTAGAATGGGGTTCCTTACTTAATGAATATGAATGAGTTTAATAGACTGAAAACACAACAATATTTGAATTAGAATTAATTAATAAATATTTGAAATGTGTTCTCAATATCTGAGCGACATATATGGCACGGCTGGCCTAGATCTTTAATCCTCTGGTTGCATCTGGTACAGCAACAAGCGTGCCTGCAGGCATGAATATCCAAGTGGCTGTACGTTGACCCCAACAAACAATGCATTTGTTTCTTCTGTAGGCCCCTTCATCTGTTGATTCGTTGTCCGAAAATTCGCTATCGCTCGAGGTCAGAGTACAGTGAGAAAATAAATTTCCAATAGTGTGGCTGATAGCTTCCAGGATCTGCCAAGGATTGTACTCTCAGTTACTTAGCTTTTGCTTCAAAGTACACCTACGTTCAAAGTTCATTAAATATTCTTTTTGGGGGCCTACTAATTTCTCTGCCTTGGCACAAACTACCAACATCATTGTCCACATCCTGAATTATGTTGTTTAGAATTCCAATAAAACTCCATATCCTAGGATGACTTGTACGTATATTTGACTTGAGCTTTGAATGGTAACTTTCGGAACCGTTGTTGGTTGTGATATTTATGTCATTAATGGAGAGTTCCCGGGGAAATTTTATTTATCCACCTCATCTTGAATGTTTCTTCAGCTTTTCGAGTTTTATTCCCTCCTAGTTTTCTGGGACTTGAATAAAATTAAGAGTAGAAATGATTAACGCGGCTGGCAAAATGGGATAGACATCAGCTGTTTAATATATTCTTCAATTTCTTGCTTGTTACGGTACCCATCTAGAAGTCCAAGCTTTTGGGTTTTTTCCCAAATACGCTGGGTGAAATGAAACCAGCATCCATAAATCTTTACCTGGGGATAAGTTTCTCTAAACGCATTTCGAAAGGCGCCTTCTCAATCTTACATTGAGGCCAGAGGTCGAAAGTGAGGAATATTCTACGTGATGCTTTCCAGTATAGCTTGATATAGCTGTTGGTTTCCCTGGTCAATAAACAGTGTATCGCAGGTAGAGTGTGCCTTCCCACTGAAATGAAAATAGTCCACAACTGATAAAATTGAATGGGTACAGTAAAGAATGTCCCATCGTATTAATTTGTGATAAAATATCTTTCATCGGCTCTGAAAAGAATACCACACGAAGTTCATTGCCAATAGACCCTAAATTTGTAATAATTCCCGAAGTTTGTAGTTGTTACACGTCCTAAATTCCAAAGCTGTCTGAGGGATCTTAGGTTCTAGAGTTTTTCTCGCCCGAAACATCGTAAATTCGCATTCTGAAAAAGATATTTCACATGCCCGTGGATCATCTCTTGTCACATCATCGAAAACCTTCCGGAGATTCATTTGCGAGTTTCTTGCAACTGTATTACATTTTATTTTGAGAGCAAATAATTCAGTTTTATACGCCTCACGGTCATGATTATGCGAATTTAAGGGAGTAATCAGATCGCTTTCACGATTGAGTTTACATGTTCCTTTGCAACTATCTCTGAATAATGCACACCTTAGCTAAACACATTTGTCATTTGATTTAGAAAGAATGTACCGTAGTCTAGGGTTACTGTGGTCCACTGGGTTTGCTTTAGCCCAAATATCAAAGTTTCAAAGAACCTAGATTAGATTCAGTATTATACTTGAATATGACTTGCCAAATTTTTAACGAAATTTTCAAATATCGGTAGACAATTTCGAATACAAATACAATATCTATTCGATACGTAAAGAAATTTCAAAATTTGGGCTAAGCAAACCCAGTGGGCCAAAGTAGCCCCAGTTTACGGTATTTGTCTCGACCTGACGTAGTGAAAAACTTTCTGACAGTACGTTTGTATTCCATCAATGTATATTCCATCAAAATAATTAGTTGTAAATATATACCAGAGACCAAAAATGTTATTAAATACGATTCAGATGGGGAACTTGTTTGGTTCCTCCAGAGAGATCAAATTCAGTGACAAACAACAATATTTTAGGCATATATGATGAAGGCGTTGGAGTTGTGCATTCAACACTACATCATGAATAACCATTCTAACAAATGCAAACAAATGAAAAACCCATTCTAACAAATGCAAACACATGAAAAACTCATCCTATTAAGTGCAAACATATGAAAAAACTCATTCTAGTAAGTGCAAACATATGAAAAACACCATTCGAACAAGTGCAAACATATGAGAAAACAATTCTAACAAGTGCAAACACATTAAAAACTCATTCTAACAAGTACAAACTGTAGAAATTCTAACAAATGACTACTTCAAAATTCTAACAAATGCTGCCACCCCCCGTCGAATGTAGTATTAGTATATATAAACTTTCAGGTCCGATTTTAGTATCGTACCAAAATCGAGGAAAAATCATCAAGTTATTGTATTTCATCGTTTATGAGGCAATCCTATGGGAAATCTTCTTTACATTATACTAGGCGCATTTCGATAGTTTTTTGTGGTTTATACTTCCATAGTGAGTATATCCTATCATTGAAAACATTTCATTTACACACTATTGCTGATTAAACACTTCGAACTTTTGCTCTGGTTTCTTAAGCATGCCAAAATGTAACTTATAATTATACTATCAAGTCTTAGATCTGTGAATGTTTCGCAATATTTTATGCTAAACAATGATATGGAGTTCATTTGTTGATTAACTGTAATAAATCCTGCATTAGCTATAGTAAATCATTAGTACAGTGTTGCCAGTACAGTTTATATTCTAGTGCAGTAGTTCTCAATCGTTGTGCCTCCAAAAATTTCACTGACATACACAAAGTTGTTCAATATACTTTCAAGTTATTCGTTTCTGGCCCTCTGGACTTGAAAATGCTAAACGTCAACGAGAACTAATCCTTTAACACCAATATTTTCGTAAACATATATGATATAATTGTAGTAAGTATTGACTCCGCTGTTTTACTAAAGTTGAAAGTTGAATTCATCCATGAGAAGTGTGGGGGTTATCGGCAGATTCGTCGGTCTGACCTCCCAACCTATAGAGGTTCTACTGTATTCAGAGTAGTAGGAAGCCCATGGAGAGTGGGACGGCCCATGTTAGTATAGTAATATAAAGTAGGGCAGATATGCTGACTCGTGGCCCATAGAACTAACATTTTTTCTACGGAATGGGTAATTTCAGTATACATATTCGCGGGCATTATATCCAAGACTTTTAGTAGACGTTTTCATGTACTAACTCAGTCAAGTTCCATCATAATTTTGAGACGTTATTTGTATAAATGATAACGGATTCGTGAGGTTACCACAATTTAGGATAGTCATAATATTCTTGTTGAATGTTAATTGCAAAAGACTGCATGAGCCTCAACTGGTCAGCCATCAGTAGGGCTTACAATCTCGGGATTTGGGATTCCGTGATTGAGAAATTTTGCCTAATTAGAATTCCCTCTTGTACAGAGGCGGTGTCATGATTTGGCGAACGGAGGGCCTGGGCCTGGCAACACGTTTCTCGTGGAGACCACCTCGCTCGGAATATCAATTAAATTAATCAACACATTCGCCTTGAATTGCCAGAAAATTCTATGACTTGGCGCTTTAGATGAAAAATATAGGTAATCAGAAATGAAGACAGATTATTAAGGTTAAAAATAAGGTAATAACAATCAAACACAAAAAATTGTAGAGAAAATGGGCTGTGCACCTAATCTGTCTATCAAAAGGAGAAAAATGAAGCAGACACCCAAAGACATAATTGAGTGTAATAAAATGAATCTTGATAGTAAACTAAAACAATTATTAAAATATATAACACGACTAATAAACTGAGTGAGAGACAAGAGTCTAGAAGAAGTAAGGCGGAATATTAGCTAAACTAGGCATCTAGAAAACAAACTTCAACAAAAACCATCTACTTTTAAAACAAACAAAACAAAGAGGAAGCAACTTCTGTCAAAAGTTTTATTTCCTGGAAATTATGGAGGGGTTTGCGGATGGGCCTGCTCTTGTAAAGTAGGCTTTGTATGTCGGATTATCAATTATTTTAACCTCCCGAATCATTTGTCAATAATTTTTAAAAGCTTTGAAATATAATTATTACTAATTAGAACACTAATATACTACAATTACGTACAGGTATAGATGAAAATACTAAGAATCAACTAAACTACAGGGTATTTGTCTCTAATTTCCATTATTATATTCCCGAATGAATTGTGTCCAAACTTCTTAAGCCACAATGTTCGACTAGGTAGGTATCCAATAGGTCTGGATTAGGAATTGCGGACAATTCGTCGCGGACAACTCGTCTCGTGGACAATTCGTCGCGTGGAAAAAGGAATAAAATTAAGATGGTAAGCAGTAGATGGAAATGATACTTATGATACCTAGTATATGATGTAAATATTAAAATTCAAATTATATGCTATCCCTCGAAGATATTCGATGGTTTCGCGATTATCATATTTAATAACTATGCTATATAGCCTTTCTTCACGTTCTACACTTGATTTTGACCGCTGCTTCAGATTTCTTCTTCCCACTTTGCATAAATTGCCTCTTGAAGTGATTGCTCTTTTTGCAAAAATCTTTAGAGTTTTATGAAATCTGGGTGTGGATGACCAATGCCATGACTAAAAGCATTATGCCAACCTTCAACACTATTATTTGTTCGAGGGATTCGATCCATCACTCTTTGATGCATGTTCCACACTCTGATAGGAAAAGGTGGCGTCCTGCGAGAACCTTTTGGTAGCTGTTTTCCAATAGAGTTGTCTTCAAAATATTTTGCAACTGTCTTCCCAGATTGAGGATATTCATGCATCAAGATGTTAAAACAATCAATAACATCGATCTCAGGCACGAAAGCCAGCAGGGTAACATCTTCAGCTTCAAAGCTAAATCCCTATCTTGTTGATACGCCGCAGCTAATCCATTAGCTTGAATTCTCCGATAAATGCTCTGTTGTAAGTGGAAGAAACATCCATAGACACATACAAGGAAAGTATTTTCCAATGCATTTATCGCGACCTTTTCGAAATCCACCATTATGGATGTAGGATTTAATTCGGACTATAGTTGGAGCAGTTTGAAGAGCATTCTTTCATAGGTCTCTTCAGTCTTAGCCTGAAATAAAGCATAAACACAAGGGAATAAATATCCATCTCTTTGTGCATGGATAGTGTAAAGTTGGAAGAAATGTTCTGGACAACTTTAAATGTGCCATCACAGTACCAGTTGGTACTTTCTTTAAGTATAGATACAAACTTTGAAGTTCCAAAGAGAATCATTCTGTGATCATCGCCTTCTCCTGAATCAAATAATAGGAAGCTTTCACCATTGAGTGTAAATTTAAACATATCTGGAATTATTATTTCAGCGCAAGAACTTGGGTTTCCATAATTCTTCTTCTCTTCCCTTACACCTCCTAATAGTTCTCTTAACAGAGTCAAGCGTTGGTAATTTGTTAATGAATTCTGCTGTCATTCCTTCTACTGAAGTTGCAAGGAGATTTCGGGTACCTCATTCAGAATTTCGAGCGATTCTTTTGAGGTTCGTATACCCTCTTAGCATCTCAACACCAGTTATATCAGAACTATGCGAATGCTCACTTGGTATTATTGAAGGATCTGTAGGTTTGACTACTTGATTATTACTTGTGTATAGCCTCGCTTTGTAGATTCCGCGCTATTCACACACCCAGTATCCGATATCGTGAGATTTTCTATTCAAAGTATAAATAAAACCTTGAATGCTTGCTTTATCTTTATTTCTTTCACTCGGAATCCTTTCAATCGAAAACGAAGAAGTTAAGGAAGTAGCCATAGTTTCTTGGTACTAGTAAGACATTTTAAATCCCCATTTTGACTGATTTTGATACTATTTTGATCATGTTACAATTGACAACATATCAATCAGCTGACAATGCCAAACTTCAAGAGTGGGATATAAACAAGTTACTTTTCATAACTTCAATCAATACTTCTTATGAAACAAAGACTAAATAGCGAAGTCATAAAAAGCGACGAATTGTCCGTTTACCCTGGATTAGTAATGGTGTGATTTCTTGTTCGCCTTTAAATATGTCCCCATGCACCTTTAATTGTCTGTGTATGTACACCTGTAGTCGAGTCAACAAGTTTTCACTATGATTTACAGTCAAGTAAGGGAGAGTTCCACGAATTAGGTTATAAGATGCCCATTGATTAGATATTATAGTAGTCCCAGGTAGAATATAGGTGTTTTTATTGGAATCAGAGTTGTAGCTGAACAATCTCCAACTGAAACCACGAAAATGTCTTTGGTTCCTCAAGCCACCCCCAAAATTCCCCTGATCAGAAAGTTGTATTCCTCGGTGATACTTCCTTCTACCAAACATACTCTCGTCTATCTCGACAATTTCTTCAGGCCCACCCATTGGCTGAGGATTCGCTAAAAACTTCTCCACACACAGATCTCTCGGAAAGTTCTACAAATTAGTGAATGTTGCTGTTGACAATCCCAGATTCTCTACCAATGCGTCTGTATTATTCCTTTGCTCAAAGATATATAAATTCTAACTGATCAATTAATGGCAAATTAGAGGCTTCGAAGAAGGAACCTATTCTAAGAGATGCAACCTTTCGGCAGTTTCTCTAAGGTCACCTCCAAATTCGGTCTTCTGCCACACCTGAAAATTTACCTGCCACCATAACTAAGCCACACTTGCAGAACATTCCTCTTGCCAACAAGCCGTTATCTTGAAGCCAAGTAATACAAGTGTTAGCAACAACAACAAATAACTGATAAAATACTTTTAGTTGCATTACACCGATACTACAGGGTGGCTTTTAAGTTCTGTCCCATGATTTATAAGAACCATTTTTCCATGCTGAGTCTCTACTATTAGATATATCTTATTAGTTTACCTTATTCTACAGTATTTAACATAAATATACAGTTTCAGAGTACAATTGTAGACAAATTTCAATTTTATCAGTGATGGAAAGTGAGAGGTCGGCAATTGTAAAATTATTTACAAAAGGACATCCTTCAAGGGAAATTTTGAAGATCCTGAAACTCCATCTAAACAAAAGGAATTTGTGTACCGCACTATTAGGCGATACAAGGATACTGGAAGAGTTGAAGATAGAGCGAGATCAGGCCGTCCGTGCTCAGTAACCACCCACAGCTTAGAGAAAGTCATCGCCCAGCGAATTCGCCGAAATCCTAGACGTTCCATAAGGAAAATGGCTCTAGATCTGAAAGTATCAAGATGTGCAATGGCTAAAATTGTGAAAAGGGATTTAGGGATGAGTTCATTCAAGCGTAAGAAGGTACACTTCCTTTCTCAATTGGTAAAGGAAAAAAGGGTGGCAAGATACAAAGGTGCGTTGGGCCGGTATGCTGTTGAAAATCTAGAAAAAATATTATTTTCAGATGAGAAAATATTCACTATCCAGGAGGCAACCAACGTACAAAATGATAGCATACTTGCATCATCTCCTTCCAAAGTCGACGAGAAGTTCAGATATGTTAGCCGAATACAGAACCCTAAGTCGGTGATGGATTGGGCAAGGGTGTCAAAAATGGGCCGGACACCATTGGTTTTTGTACCGCAAGGGTCGAGAAATGGTTATGGAACCAGTATTGAAGAATATAGGCCGAGACATGTTTGGAGGTACTCCATTTGTTTCCAGCAAGACGGGGTGCCAGCACACACTTCTAATGTTACCCAGTCATGGTTTACTTTACATGACAATTTTCCTGGTTTTATAACCAAGGAAGAATGGCCTCCTTACAGTCCTGACCTGAATCCCATGGATTATTCTTTGCGGTCAATTCTCGAGACGAAAGCTTGTGTTAACTCTCACACAAGTATAAAGTCACTGAAGAGGAAACTTTGCCAAGAGTGGAATAAAATTCCCCAAAAGAACCTTCGTGCTGCTATTGAGGCCTTGCCAGATAGAATTACACGTGAAAAACAAAATGAGGGGGCTATATTGAATAAATTTCGCGAAATATGTTTTGTCTCTGAATCATAAATTAGAAGAATAAATATCATTACCAGGCTATACATATATATTGATAAATAATAGTTATTGCATGGGACAGAACTTAAAAGCCACCCTGTAGATAGACCTGTAGACATCATAATAGGGTTGAAGTGAGCCATTGAAAATATTCGCATGTACTATTATGTAGCGAACTGTGTGAATGAATTATCTTATACAATCCTCAGAATCTACTATTTATTGACTTAGATACTTCATATAATGAACCAAATGGCATGCTAGAAACTTAAAAAAACAGTAAGTACGGTGAAATCTGATACCACATTAGCTAGACAATCCACATTCCTTGTATCATTGTTTTCCTGTACGGTTTCTTAAAAAGATTTATAGTAGCAAATATTGAAATATAGTTTCATAATTCCCAGATGTGGCAATATTTCAGAGTTGCCAATCCAATCCAATCGAACAATTTTTCGATTGTCGATTTCTACATTTAACAAAGTTGCTTCGAGAGAAACCGGACTTTTTCCTAAAGCCATAGAATAGGGTTTGTACAATATTGTATAGTTGGGGCACTGACAATCGGAAATATAAACGTATATACTCAATTATCCAGATTATTAAATTTTGCAAGGTGACTAAATATTCCATGCCAAATAGGACATTTTTATATTAATACCATTTGTGTAAAGCTCATCATACACTTACACAATGCAGCTGTTTAATGGAAAAAGGAACGTGTTCTATTTTCCTACAACTAAGTTGCAGGAAAATGTATTTGATTTAATCAACATTGATGCACGGTGTATGTTGCCTTGTTGCATGAACGAAGTTGCATCATGTATGGCAGGCTTGACTTAACATTGTTAAATAAAACCTGCATGAATATATGTCATGGGAATTATCCCACAAGGAAATTAAGGTTAAGAATTTGGCCAAATTTCCTATATTAATATTAGTTAGTAGTAGATATATAAAATAAATGTTGACCAAATAAAGAGTGGAATACTCATTTAAGACATCTAGGTTTGGATGATATTATATGTTTAAAACGGAAAAATATGTACAAAAAAGGATAAGGACAAAAGGACGAGATGAAACGATGACAGTTAGTCTAAAAAGAAGGCCATCTGGTCACCCAGTAATATAGTTGCATCAAAACCCCATGTAAATCTATAAAAGCCAAGTTCACTTTCAAGCAAAATTGAAGAAAACTTATGATTTTTCGGATGTGACGCAACGGTACCGGAAATCACGCACTCCGTATCTGTTCAATTTGGTTATAAAGTAATTTAATTGAATTTATTGGGAATTTTATTAGTCAAAATCTTGATATTATTTAGCGGACAGTTCTACTTACACTGATCCATGTAAATGCAAAGCTATATATGATGGTCTAAACAATCCTCTACTCAATATCAACAATAAATACTTTGTTTATTACAATATTCTTGATAATACTCCCAGTTGATGACCATGTCAAGTAATACAAATCATGGATATCTCAAGTAATTGATAACAAAATTAGTATATATTCAAGTTGTATCAAAGCATTAAATACAAACTATATGTATAATTGTTAATACTATGTTATCTCTTATACGAGGGCAATCAATAAGTTTTGAGCCTGACTATGTTGCGAGCTCTTATATAAGTAACCATTACTTGTTTCAAATAAACATGGGATGAATATACTTCGCTAAAAATCTTGTAACTTTATCTTGTATACTTTTCAGATAGCATTAGTTTTATTATCCGTGGATTCTTTAGTTACCAAATCCTCAATACAGTTGTCAAGGCGTGATATTCGTGCGATAGTACTTTTTCAGTTCCAACTTTTGAAAACAATAAAAGAATGTCACGAAAATTTCTGTACAGCCTTTCCAAATAACAAGGTATCAGCGGAAACAGTGAAAAGATGGTACAGAGAATTTAAGTATGGGAATTTTCATCTTGAAGACCAACCTCACCCTGGCCCCCTGTGTAGTTGAGTCAATTGAGGACATGGTGATAGCAGACACAAATGTTACATATGAGAAGTTTCAGTACGAAATTGGCATTTCATCTGGAGCAGTGCACACCGTTTTACACCAATCCCTTCAGCGACGTAAACTTTGTGCCGCCCGCAGGATCCCACATCAGCTTCATCCTGAGCAGAAGCACAAGCAGAATCGAGTGAAATGGTGCCATGAAATGATTACAAAATTCAACAATGACAACAGTAGAGATTAACTGGTGATGAAACATGGATCTATCACTATGATCCAGAAACAAAGCAGCAGAGCCGTCAGTGGTGTGAAATTGGAGAAGGTTCCCCAACAAAGGTTCGCAGAACTCAGCACTTGAAAATAGGTATTGTTTGTTAAGCAATTACAGCATGTCACTAGCGATAGAAAATTTTTTAGGTTCATTATTGTACAGTACAGTTTTTTTTTCTGATTGCATAATGTCAGGAAAAGGCAAAGGCAAGCGTTTGAATGAATCACAAAGATCGAACGTCATTGCCAAGTTCAGTGAGCCAACTCCTCCAAGTAAGCGAAGTCTTGCACGAGAGTACGAAGTCAGTAAAGGCGCTATCCGAAAGGTTTGGAAGAACAGAGAAGTTATTCGAAAACGTTCTGCTTTGTTGTCCGAGCAGACTAAAACAAAAAGTTTCGAGGTTCTGTTTGTCGGTTTTCGGACCTGGAAGACATGTTATACCTTTGGATTGATGGCATGCGCCGTGCTAACCTGCCTGTTCCACCCTCTCTGGCCATCGCAAAAGCAAAGCAAATCGCTGAACAGTTATCGATTTCGGAAGGATGATTTTAAAACATCATGGCAGTGGCTTAGCCGATTTAGAGAACGTTGAGGACTTCAGAAACTTCTACTTCATGGTAAAGGAGCAGAAGTAGACAAACAGGACCCGGAACTTTTAGCTGCGTTGAACAGCTTGTATGATATAATCGCGCAGTATGAACCAGAATGTGTTTACAACATGGATGAACAGGATTATGTTTTCGGCTGCTACCCAGATATACTCTGCTTATGCCGTTTCAAGATGTCAGCAGCACCGAGGAAAAAGAAAGCTAAATACGATTGTCGCTGGTTGTTTGTGCGAATGCCACAGGAACGCATAAAATTTCATGCACATTGATCGGGAAACCAAAATCTCCGGCCTGTATAAAGAATCGGGACTGGCCGTTAAAGTACTTTAGCCAGGGCAAAGCGTGGATGGACGTTAATACGTGTTGGAAGTGGTTTAATGAAGTGTTTGGTCCTGAAGTGAAAAAGAGAACAGGACGCCGGGTTCTGTTGTTAATGGACAAAGCTCCAGGCCATTTTCAAGCTTTTGAACGGAATAACGTCAGAGTAGTATTCTTCCCTCCAAATTGTACGAGCTGGAAACAACCATGTGATATGGGAATCATCGCAGCACTGAAAAAGAGGTATAAATATTTGTATCTCCAGGACGTTCTTGATTTTTACGATCTTGATGAGGACTTGAAAGCCCGAAAAGAAGAGCAAGCGAAAAGGCTCCCTAGAGGAGCTGCTGGTGTTGTTTATAGTAAACCTGCTCATCTGCTAGATGCCGCTTTTTATGTTAAGCGTGCATGGGATTTAGTATCTGACACGTCAATAATCAACTCATTCATCAAGGCTGAGTTAGGCTCTTTAACATCATTGCAAGGTAGCTATGATGAGGATGTCGACGCGATGTGTCTGATGTTCTGCTAAGATTCAGGTCTTTAAATATTGTGATTGAAGAAGATGAACTCAATGAATTCATGCATGTCGACGACGAAAACAACGAAGAATATTCGCAGGCGATGTTAGACGATGTTAATGAGGTGTTGGCTACAATGCATACAGAAAATGATGACTCTGACGACGATAGTGATGACCAAAGCAACGCTTCTGCACCAATCGAGAATGAAGTGACATTCAACGGCTTTGAACAACTTCACCGTAAAGTACTCGAAGTTGAGGACCAGTTGTTGTGCACCGATGTGCAAGCTCAAGCGGGAGATGCTTATGGTGAGCTAAAAGACACCTTTGAAAATTTTCAGCGTAAACTGCGACAAGTGGCATCTGAAGCTAAACGCAAAAGAGCACAAAACATGCGTCAGCTGACGATGCATGATATGTTTAAACAGTGAGTAAATTTAGCAAAGCGAACATTTTGTTTTTGATGGGCATTTTATTTGTTTTTCAATAAATTCTTGAGAAAGTTGAACACAGAATTTTTAACAAATTTTTGCGTACTTATGCGGGATGCGTACTTAAGCGGGAGGTTACTGTACAATTACATATGGTAGGTAAATGGCGAATATTTGAATATTTATACGAGAACATACCAATAATAACTTTATGACATTATTCGATAACATTATCGTGAATAAATCCCCAAATTTGTAGAAT
>JAKMXF010000310.1:1154635-1175340 GCA_024704765.1 Oopsacas minuta | reverse complement strand
TCAAAAGGGTGTATCTCAAAAAATATCAAATCAATTTCCACAAAGTATAGTGTCCTAAATAGACGAAAATCTAAGCTATAAATTAGATGCAAATAGTAAATACATGTGGTTAAACAATGATAGCAATAGCTAGGGTTACGAACTACTTGAAATCCCTTTGTAGTTGTCTGGTTATCCAAAATCACCATTGGTGGCAACTTGCTAGAAATATTTTAAATTTAATCAGAAGTTGCGAAATGTGGTTAATCATATTAATCGCATAATTATTATTTGTAGATGGTGTAGAATGTATGAACCAATCAAATAACACAATTTCGAAAACCGGTTTCTGCTAAAATTTAGAACAATCTAAGGTTGTTAGTTATATCCTGGAAAATTTAGCTGAACGAAGGGTCGTATAGCACCCAGCAAAAGGGTATATGATGGCTTTTACATACCTTACAATCGTATGGTTGTATGCAGATTTTTTAGGCTTGTAATTCCTATTTATTGATGAAATTATATATAGTCCAGCTCATACAGGGAGATGCCCTAATGGCATAAATGATGTGCGACGTCAGTACGTCCGTCCGCGCTGACGCGCGAAATCTAGCAGTCCAATTAACATAAAATTGGCATACATACAAGAGATTTGCACCTCGAGTATGAATGTTTTCTAAAGTGAAAATTTAACACCTTTTTGGTGATTAATCATATTTTCACTCCTTTCTAAGTAAACACAAAAGCAAGCTAGAGATTAGCTCTCACCATGTTATCATATGATTAATGTATTAATACATATCATCTAAATATTAGTTATCAATTATAAAGTGCCTTATAATAACTTGACAACAACAAGTGAGAAAAATAATTTATTTTAGATTGTTAAACAATAAACTGCTATATTTATAGTTCCATCGCCAATGACTATATTATATTTTCCTGCAAACTCTACATCAGAGAGTCGAAAACATTTGACTATGAAAGAATGCTCCATGGATTTCCAATATTCTACTCAACCTAACACGAATAGAGTGGGTAAAGAAAGATCATTCGTCTATAAATACCCATGAGTTGAATCAAAATATTCCTGACTAGTGATCTAAAAATATGAACGATTTGGCAAAAGGTATGAGTAATTGGGCCGTCTTGATAGATACCTAATTAATCTGAAGAGAAAGGCCATATACAGCTTAGCCAGAGGTTATACAGTAAAAGGTAACTTATATATACATACATAAAGAAAATTACAGAAAAGAGATATGTACTAATGTATATTTAACATTAGTACTTGAAAATTCTCACCACAAAGTTAAAGTTAGAACAATGTTATTAAGGAATATCTCCAATACAATCGATTTTTTCAATGCATCTCCAAGATCCTTGGTTTCTCCTGGAGTCCCATTTGCAAAAGTAAAGATCTCCCCTTGAGCTATCATAATACATAATCCCTTGATGACCTTCTTGACTACAATCCAATGTAGAATTAGTTAGTTCACGAATCTCAATAGCATGCCCAAAATCACCTTTCACCCCATTGTCACCAGTAAGTCCAATAGCACCTCTATCACCTCGAGCTCCAATAATTCCATCGTTACCTCTTTCGCCATCATCCCCAATGAGGCCCTGGACTCCTCTTGGTCCCCTTTCACCCTTGGCGCCGACATCTCCTTTTTGACCAGAAACTCCCTGATCAACGTTACCTTCATTTCCTATATCGCCAGGTTCCCCAGCACCACCAGACAGACCACTCCTACCCTTTGGACCAGGCACACCTGGTCCTCCCATTACTCCACGTGAACCAGTTTGTCCTACAACTCCATCAATTCCAATAGGGCCTTGAATACCTTTAGAACCTGTATCACCTTGTTCCCCATTAATACCAAGTTGACCATTGGGACCTCTATCCCCAGGAAAACCTGGAGACCCTATTTGACCAACATCACCCTGTTCACCTGGATCTCCATCCCTTCCTCTGGTACCGTTTTCACCAGCACAAGGTAAACAAAATGCATTAGCACCATCCTGTCCGGGTATACCCTTGTCACCTTTTAAACCACGACTACCCATATTTCCCATCTCTCCACGACAAGCATGGAATTGTTTGTAGTTTTCAATAGCAATTGAATAATCAACACCCTGCTGTCCTAGTGCCAAAGTGAACAGACCAGAATAATGAAAACATAGAAGTATAGATATCATGAATGATATTTGAAGAAGCATGGTAAATCAGATTGTAGGCGTGTTGTTAAGATAGAGAAAATCCTGAATAAGATAAATATTAAAAAAGCGGTTATTAACGGGGTTGCCGTGGGAGAGGAATTTCAATTCCCATTCCCACAGGATGTGTAGGAATCCTATGGGAATTGCCAAGTGGGAATCCTATGAAAATCCCATGGAAATTCCCATAGGAGAACTACGATTCCCATTCCCACGGCAACCCTGGTTATTAATCGTATGTACAATCCATATCCACCAATTAAGGTAACTAGGGAGTCGCCACCCAAGTTTGATTTAGTTCCCGAAAATTGGAGTCAATGGTAAAATAAATAGAATTAGTTGGTATAATACAAGGATTGTTCAATTAGTAATGAGACAAATGTATCGAATTCATATTCTAGTTAATACAGCTCTAAGCCTAATATCAGATTACAAGCCTAAATTGATTGTCTAACTTCGATACAACATACTCTTTACTCTACTAGCATATTCTTCAGTATAAAGTTTCATTTGTATAGGCTACGTTTTTCAACTAATGGATTTTAGCAAAGAAGGAAAACGACAAATAATTTGGTACCTGCGAAAAAAGAGGAAGACTGGCTCATACATTCTTCGTGAAATGCAGGATAGTTTCGGTGATGAATGTCCTTCGAAAGCCACCATATATAGATGGATCGAACGTTTTGATAATGGCGATGAGGAACTCCGCGATGACCCTCGTCCAGGTCGTCCGACTTCCTCAAAACCCGCAGTAATATCGAAGACAGACGAATAACCCTGCGAGAGTAGAAGAGAGGGTAGGTATATCAAAAGCCACACTACACTTGACTATCACTGAAGATCTGGAAATGTCGTAGGTAGCTGCGCGTGGGTCCCAAAACTGCTTTCAAAAGAACAAAAACGCGAAAGGGTCAGAGTTAGCAAAGAATTGCTTTCAAGATACAAGGCAGAAGAAGACTTTTTGGATTGTATAGTAATGGGGATGAAACTTGGTTTCATTATTATGAACCAGAGAGCAAAACTCAATCGAAGCAGTGGAAGAGACGTGATGAACCTGTACCCACCAAGGTAAAGGCCGCAAAATCAGCAGGGAAGAGAATGGCAACAGTATTTTGGGATAGGGAAGGAATTATACACTTCGACAGGTTGCCTGAGAAGACCACCATAAACAGTGATTATTACGTTGACGAATTGAAAGAATTGCGTCAAGCGATTAAACGTGAGAGGCAAGTCAAGTTGACAAGTGGAGTATTGCTGCAACATGACAACGCAGGCCCCGTGTAAGCTCCAAGACAATGGCTGCAATTGACGACTTAGGATTCGAATGCCCCCTCATCCCCCGTATAGTCTAGACCTGGTTCCCAGCGACTACTGGCTGTTTGGAGAGATGAAGAGACCTCTTCGAGGGAAGGATTTGAGGATTTCAAACGACTGGAGTATGAAATAAAACAGTGGGAAAAAGGGACCCCTAAAGAATTCTATACCACTGGGCTAGAAAAGTTACCAGAGCGATGGAAACGATGTATAAAGTTAAAGGGGGAATTTATCGAAACATTTGATAATCAATTATGAGAAGTATAGGTTTACTATATGAATTATTATAAAAGTCTCATTATTTATTGAACAACCCTTGGACTAAAATGAAAAAGTGTCCAGCCGACAGGCTGGAGGTGCAGCTCAGGATTAGTTGTTTGTGTAATGATTAATCATATGACATAGATTGAAAATATGACATCAGAAATCTTTAACTCGTTTATCCCTGACTAGCAGTTAAAACTATTTCTCTAGCAAAATTAAAAAATATTTCCAAAGGATGTGAAAATATGATTAATCATAGCCTACTAAGGCCTAAAAGTAAAAGTGCCAGGGATGCAGTTTTTGCTGAAAGCATATATATACATTGTTTCCTTAGTGTAGAAAATGTGCATTTTTTCCTAAATATATTGCATATTTGTAGAACATCAAGTTTTCCACCAATACATGCTAAAAATTTCAGGAATGTGTCAAATTATGAGAAAGCATATATTTCGAATAATATCTCATTCTTCGATGCCTCGTAGAACATTAAATATTGCATTTACCCTATAATTGAAATGATCTAAAGATACTTTTATATAAAATGTCATAAATTTTCATTCAAAGGTTAGCTCGTTGTTGAGTTAGGTAGAGTCCATGGATGACAATATTTATGAATACTCAATTATAACTCAATAATCGTTAAATTAATGGTAAATCATGTTAGATAATTTATACTACATACCCGACATCCCATAACATTATGATACAGTTTGTTATGAAATAATAAGAGTATAGTGGAATCTTGAATATGACCACATATGGGCATCGTTACATTGGTGGAGATATCATATCAAAATGTACTACACGGGTATGAGAAGTCGGGTTAAGATCTAATTGACCATTTGATTATGCCATAATATTAATGATTCGGAGTTATACTTGAATATTCATTAAAATCCGTCATCCATGGTCTCTACCATAACTCAACAACCAGCAAATATTTGAATGGTAATTTTTGATATTGTCTATAACAGTATCTATAGATATTTGATAATTCCACTTTGAGTTGATAAATGCAATATTTAAGTTCTACAAGGCATCCATGAATAATATATTTTAGTAATAAATGCTTACTAGACACATATTTTGACAAATTCCTGAAAAATTTCAACATTTATTTGTATAAAATTTAATGTTTTACAAAAATGTAATAAATTTATTCAGGAAAATGCACTTTCTGGAATAAAGAAACCATGTAGATAAATCCTTTCATGTAGGGTTAGGCCTTATGTTAAGTAGGATATGAATTAATCTTATGATAAATCTGTGAATTTGTTACTTTCGAGTGCTGAAATTCGCGAACACGAGATATTCTTCAGTCACCAGAATCAAAGGACGCCCGGGCCATATACAATGAAACCTCTGAAATCGGGGCACTTGAATTTCGCGAAAATATTTTCCCATACAAATGAACCTCTGGAATCGGGGCAAACCCTGAAAATCTAATTCTTTCAGCTTGCATAGAACTAATACTAAAATCACCTACGCAATCGGGGCATCAATACTGAAATTAACTCAATAAATTTTTATTTTCGCAATAACTATCGAATCAAACACAATATAAATGCTACGTAAGTGAACAAGAAATCAATTCAATCCGCCTCTGAGGGTAAATATGTGCTACACAGAACCTACACTAACATTGCGAGAAGAACTGGCTAATCTTTGCCTGCTTCTGAAGCTTTTCTGCCACATAGCCTTCTCCTAGCCTTCTTCATGGGCATAATTTAGCGTGGAAATTAATATTCTATTATGCGAGTACAGTAAAATCTCTAAAAAGTGAACACCTTTGGAACCAGCAAAATTTTCACTTTAGAGAGGTGTTCAGGATAAGCAATATGTAGCAGAATGAAATATTTTAACGTTACAGTGTGACTAGCAATACGAAACAATAGTATAACATAATATGTACTACATATACACGGAAAATGGTGATTTTAACACAATACACACTGAAATCTACAATCGAGGAGTCAGAAATTTTCCCAGTATCCCGCATGTCCCAATTCCAGAGGTTTCACTGTATAAGTAATAATATTTAGGTAGCTAGAAAAATCTATATTGCTTTATAAAAACATAATTAATCTGTATGATATATATATATATATGGTTTGTATGTTCAAATTGATTCTAGGAACTGGAAGACCATAGGAATGATGTTTGGGATATAAATAGGGGTATATTGGGCCCGGTAGGACAAATTCGAGTCTTGAACGAAAATTCACACAAATTACGAAATTATGACGTCATTGTCACAACTTTGGATTTTTGAAAATCACCTTAATAGCGACTGCTCAGCCAATAAACATGATACAAGTTTGAATTTGAATCACAGGTACCCCTCAAAATGCCAAATGTCGTGACGTCATGATTATGGCAAAATGCTAACTCGTCATAGGATTATAACGTCATGATGACTGTTTTTGAACTGTCATCATGAAGTAATAAACCCATGACTTTTCCAGAATTTGGATGTTGTGGGAACTTCAAAATACTGTAGGCTTGAAGTGCCCAAATTACAAATCAAAAGCGACGAAGAAGCTCATGTATCATCACGAAAAGTACTTAAATGGATTTGAATGGACCATGGATAATAAAAAATTTCCACAATAAATTGACTAAAGGGAACTAACACATTCTACTAGGTAGCCGGAATTTGTCAATAAACAAAATTCCGGGACTTGTACTACATCAATCTAGATGTAGGAAATTGTCCTACTAGTGTACTTAAATGCTCATATTCTTGGCTAAATGCATTCTAGTTAGATAATCCAAGAAAATAAGTTATTAGTGAGTTACAAACAACCTCAGCAACTTGTAGGGGGTCAAGGAAACTTGCAGCCAACTCTCAGGGCCAGGATCTAACGATAATACCATGAAAAGTCACAACACCTATCCAATTAGTGTACTTAAAGCTCATATTCTCGGCTTCAATACAGTTTAGGACAAATTCCGAAATTGGTAACAAGATAAATTCCTAACTCTATGTGTAGTACACAACCCAATTTCTGTTGGACAAATTTCGCGTTCCCATTCTACTGTATATATATAGGCATATATATTCTCCATGAATAATGAAAATACAAGCAAATTTTGCGGGGACCACAGTGAATGCTCTCGCGGGCCACCGTTTGAGGACCCTGGTATTATACCCTCATTGATTTTAGGGACGCAGCCGAATAGTTGAATATATGGTTAAAAAAAGGTACGTATTTGTTTCCTGTTGAAAACCAAAAACATTTCCTCGGCCCTTTCTAGAAAAACATTTAGCTGTCCTTATCAGATTTATTCCTATAATCACATCTTCTCGATATTCAATTTTGAAATTGTCGCATAACTATGTATTTATCGTGCTTATCAAGGAAGTAAATAGAATTCATAAAACTTCAGTATATATATCGAACATACTGAATCAGATTTTCACACTTTGGGATTAATCAAATGTCAATTTATTGTTGTTTTTATGAATATAAAGTAAACAAATTAGCCAAATTTCAAAATATGCATAGAGGCTTGCTCTAAACGGCTACACAGGATAATACAATACGCTGAACCAGAATTTCGCATTTTCAAGAATCTCTTGTAAATTTATTGTTGCTTTATTAATATAAAGTTTACGTGGATACTTGCCCTCACCGGCTAGAAAGGAGATTGATCTTACAAAATATTTTCACAATATATATCCCATATACGTACATTTGTGAATTACTTTGTTCTAAATATATCTTTATTATTATGCTCAAAGGGGCCGTCAATTTGGAGAACAATGGATACTTCGAGGCACAATGCACCGAGGTCATCGCTTCGCGATGAGCCAAAGGCTCGTGTCTATAGGAATTCAAACGGGATATTTAAAAGTGGCTGGGTAATCGAGGAGCCGTTATTCCGAGGTGGCAGTTAATCGGGGTACAACTGTACTTAGGTAATTTATTCTATAAATTCTATACTTGCAGATTCCAACCCCCTATTTTTTCGGACTCCTAGACAGGGTTTCATACATGATTTTTTGCTAGGGGAAACGATTGATCACACCCTATAAAGAACACTTTCCCATGTAAATAATATAATGCATATTGTTACTGATGTCATATTCCCATATATTTAGAATTCTGGGGATCCCAGGGCGCGCTCCCTCTGTATAAAACCCTGCTAGACTAGATATAAGTCAAATTTACTTAGTCAACGTAAATTTACAGATACTTGGTAGCACTGATATCTGATCACCTAACGTGTAAATCCATTCCTTGACAACGGACAAACAAAGAAACAGACAATAATTGAGATTTAATAATTAAGATTTATAACAATATATTTCTGATTTATGGGTCCGAATTCTGGTCATTGTTTTAGGAAGAAAATAAATTTGGTTTTGATCTTCATTTCATAGTTCGCGTTTGAAATTATATGTGGTATATGACATCACGCTAATTCTGTCAATTATGTCGACGTTTGAGTGGTCACTTGAATATATTTTCCCAAGCAACGCAAGAATGCTTCAGGAATGTGTCAGAAATATGGGAATATTCCATTCTCAAAATTTGTCCTAACCCTATCAAGTAATTCCTTGTTCAACGGATTTTAGGGATCGGCCCTCGCGGCCTAATATATTCTTGGTAATTTTTCACATATTTCCTACGAATACATAGTGTCATCGTCTGTTTTAGTGAGAGAACGATGACACTATATATTCGTAAGATATATGTGAAAAGCACTGAAGAAATATTAGGCCGTGGGGGACTATCCCGTAAAATCTTGTGAAAAGATCATTTCGAGGGTCGATATGTGAATAACTAGACTCAACACGCCTAGCGGCTTTGAACAAGGGGTTAGGATTTGACTATGGAATGTTCCCACATCCTGGATGTTGAATTATTTGAAAGTGGCGAGGCGCCAATTATTCTGTAGCGGCGCCATGGAGCCCCTGATCGCTCGCACAAATGTTATATTCCTGCAATTCAACTGAACACTATATAATCTAATTGCAACTAATAAATTGAGTCTGACGAAGTATTGAGAGAGTAATATTATCAAGAGAGTAAATGAGTGACCCAACTGAAATTGTATTGAAAGTACAAATTAACTGAATTAAGCTAGTCTCCCTTGTAGGTACGAGTCGTTTCAGGTAAGAACCTTTGAACTAATCTAACAAGATGTAATTGTGCTCTATTCATAGAAGCTGAAAATAAACTAAATTATGTAAACTAGGTTATAATAGTTTATAACTATTACTATTAAAAATACAAACCCACTATTGATAATATTCATTGTATTTCACTATTACCATTAATAATACAAATCGGACAAATAGCCAAACACACACACCAATTTGGTTTAATTAAATACGTAATAGAAATAGCGTATTTCCTGAATAGGGATCCGGGCGTGATTATTTTCGTGGACATTTTTCGTATAATTTTCTTACACTCTTTGGATATCCAAATGATTTTTGAAAATAATTATCCTAATGTGTTGCATAATCAGGTGAGGCGTTAACTTCATTAAACAAATTCTTCTAGAGGGTGGTGAGAAATTTGCATTCTCAAGTTTTGGAGAGTTTTCTAGCCCCGCGCTTTTTAAGGTAAATACGATAATAGAAAATTTATTGTGGGGATATTCTTACGAAGTACTGCATATACAATAATATTGAACGAATAATATGTTAACTAACCTTTGTGATTTCAAAAGGAATAGAATGGTGATAAGTTATAGATTTGTTCAATAGAAGAAATACTCCATATAAATACTATAATAAATTGTGAAATGAAAGGAGTTATATTTCTAACAATTGTAGAAACAATAGGCATAAAGCATAAAGAAATAAACGGAGTAAACACAGAATATTATTGAAAGTATTAATATCAATTAGATAAAATTAATGGTTGGGCAAATAGCTATAGTTGATGTAAGAGGTTTCATAATATTATATGTATATCAAAGATGTTTAATGTTTCTTTCAATCAAGAAGTTACATAATATTATATGTATATCAAAGATGTTTAATGTTTCTTTCATTCAAGAAGTTGCATAGATACACTAATTTCCTGAATGTCCTGGGTTCGAATCTTATTCATGCCTTACCTTTTTAGTCAGCAATGTTATAATATTGCTTGAAATTGCTGTATTGGTGGATTTTCAATGCTGTACAAATATTATATTCCTGTAGTGGTACTGCAGGGTATACTTACACGATCAAGGTACAAGAACAGTAGCCACAACCAAATATAATCCCTCATACTCATATTTCTTTAAATTTAATCCATGTTTTCCGTTCCGGGGAGCTGGATCAGGGCATCATTCAGGCGAATGCGGCGGGCCTAAAGGCAGAAGAATGTCAACAAATATATATCTAGGTCTAAGAAATTTGGCCAACCCTCCTATCTTAATTAACAAAATATATAGTCAAGGGGGTATGAAAAGAATTAGAATTCAGGTTTTGGCATATGGCCTACACAAGCCTGACCAGCCAAATGCTGGTTTGATCAGTATTGTAGTTTTGTAGAAAAAATTGTATAAAATTCGAAATACTCTTGTTAATTTATGCTAATTATCCTCTCAATGGATTATCAGGTTCTCAACTCTCAATCCCTGGTTTATCACAGAAAACTAATACTAAATTGCACACTGTAAAGGTAGAAATCTAAAGAATATTTTGAAGCTAAGTGAATCAATCAAAAAGGATACATCTTCTTGACATTAGTCACAATAAGTGGATGTGATGCATTGTGTTACGCATACATGTTAGAAATCCCGAACATACTAGACCTTTTTTGAGTCTTTTCCTCTTGCACAGAGATAACAACGCCTCTTTTTATCGGAATTACCTTGTGATATTACATGCTTATCAGTAGAAGATTGGGTTACCATCTGTATGTTGTCCTTTAGCTTCTTGTTGCAGTATTTAAATGAGCTCGACGATTCACGGGCTATTGTTGATGGTAGGACAAACTCATTCCTGAGTAATTATGAAAATTGATCCTATCTTTTTCTTCACAAAATCATCTTCTGGGTATTTCAAGCCATATAAAATCCAGGAAGATAAAGCAATTACAAGTGAATGTAATATTATCCAGCCAACTGAATTCAATTATTTTGGCAACTGAATTAAAAATTCAATTATTTTGGCAACCGAACTGAAAATTCAATTTTAGTTGGATTATAGCTGAGAAGGCGCAACGCCTGAGGACGGATATGTGGATGTAGTGAAGTACCTGATGTGTCTGAGTATATGAATCCGCACTCTACAAAGGCAAATGTTGAAATGATACCAATATATAGGGCGTATAATTTTAACAATTTGCCAAATTAATTGCTTTGTTTGCCTAAATAATTCAATTTTCAGTTCGTTTGCCAAAATAATTGAGTTCGTTTGCCAAAATAATTGAATTCATTTGCCAAGTTAATGGTGCATCCAATTACAATTTCACCTATCAGTTTAAAGAACACTACACATTTAGCATGAATCAATGTTATCTACGGAGTGCTTAAATATGACTTCCCACAAGCTAATAACATTTTATAGTTCTAATGCAAACTGTTATGGATATATTTACAAAATTACCATATAAGGAAAGGTGTGAATATCCCAAAACTCACATTCCACATATACTTCAGTTAAACAAATAAGACCGTTGGAATCCAAAATGTGACTTCCTATATGACAATAATCCATTTGATGCTATATTAATCGTTTCTGGTCACAATTTTGGATTACGAAAATGACAAAATTGGTTTTGGAAGTCCTTGGGCCATAAGCTATCTAAAAATACATATGTAACAAATCTCAACAAAATCAGAAACGAACAATAAGTTTTTTCATAATGAAATTGAGTAACGGCTACAATGTGGTAACAAAGTACTCTGAATCCGAATTTTGCATTCAAGTTTCTGATGGGTAAATTTATTCCAGTAACTTCGTCTCAATGGGTTGTTCTAGGGATAATTTTGGAATATATTGATTCCAAATATGATAATATTTGTTGTTGAGTTGATAAAGAAAACAAAATTCGAAATAGTCTTAGAAACTTGGTTCAACGATCATACGCTCATCCCGACGTAATTGAGTACGCTGACGAATTTAGAACTTTCAAGATACACCGATGTAAATAATAGTTGTTATTAAGAAACAATTCGAGGCACAAGTGTTGAGTTTCGCAAGCCGCGCAGCCCAAGCATGCGAAGCGGCTCGTATAGGTTTGAGAAATAAAAATCCAAAATATTTTTATGGCAGGAACAATTTTCAAATGTTTCGGGAGACAAAAATTATGTGACATACCAATGAAAAGTGCTAGAGATTTCGTTTCAACGGCTAGTTAGTGATTATCCAGTATGGAATTGCAATTATGACGTTTTCAAATTTATAGCTACATGTACACATGAAATTCATATAATTGATCATATTTTCAGACCGTTGGCATACTATGTTTTAGGATCCTAGAAATTTTATTATAAATGTTTGACAGGGTAAATAATAAACCAAATTAAACCATTATTTTATAATTGATATCACGAAAACCGTTAGTTCTATTGGTACGTATTGAGTGGGTATGGAAACATTAAGAATATACTCAAATCTATACCCAAAATGTCCGATTACCGAGAGTGCAAAGTTAGATTATTAGAGAAGAAATAATTCGGAAATTCCCTGAAGCCTGAAAATGACTTGAAATTTGACAGAGTTGGAAAAATCATGATTTTGAAATTTTTGAGAATGAAAATAACCTGAAATACCTGACTAGGTCATATCAGGTCATCCTAAACTCTAGCCAACATTTCAATTTTTACATAAAAACTCTGAAAATATGCTTAACCACCAAAAAGTGTATCTTCATCTGAATCATAGGTATGGGTATAGTCTTGGGATTAAAGAGAACAAATCTTTTGAAAATTGATTCAAGATATCTTAGATTAGGCGAAAGAATTCTCTGGGGTTTGACTCCGCCATCAAAAAATACCAAAAGCTTGAAAAGTCTAATAATCTTAGAATATTAAATAGTTGTTTTGGTAGTGAAGCCAGGAAGGCGCTTGTTTTTTCAAGGCAGTGCGTAACCTCTATGCCGGAGTATAACAAATATTAGAAGGTCAAAAAGTCCATTGCGATTTCGTGGGCGTTTACTTAGTCGAGCTAGAAAAAATCAGAATTGGATTAATCCAGGGCTCTCAACCTGGAAACCAAATCGTGAGAATTGTCAAATATCTCACGATCCTATTTTTATGAAAGACAAAGGATTTAGTGGTATTTTAGAATCGAAATCGTGAAACTAACAACAAGATCATGAGAGTTGAGGACCATGTTAATCTTGATCTAATGGGAGCCCTGGAAGAATTTATTTTGGTGACAGGTCATTAATTTGAGAACCGCGTAGGAAAGTTGTATGATACATATAGATTGAATATGGTAACAGGGGGCAGCCCCTTTCCAATTTGATTAAGTTTAGATCTCTAAATATACAGTAGAAACTAGCAATTACAGTCTAGAAGTACCAACAGACCGAGTTTCGGCCCGTAAAAATTGATCCTATGCTTTTATTGAGTCTCATGACCTGCACTTTTGTCCTCATGCATGTACCAAATATTGACAGCTGAACAGTCACTATTTGATACACGCCAAGCACTTGGATAAACTCTTGTCAAATTTTATCTATTTTCTATTTATTTTCAAATTGCCCCCTATAAGAATTTTTTACAATAGTGTAGTAATGTATGTATTTGCTATAATTCAACGTAGTTACCATGATATTGGTGCAGCCCTCTATAGCAGAGATCTCACTCTCATATCTCGTCGCATAACTGCGAATGGGTAACTTAAAGTGGCCCATGACCCATGGACCATAATCGTGACTCCGTAAGTGATATCTTTTCAATTATCTAACGTTTCAATTCGAATAAGATAATGAATCAAATGATTATAAATGAAAGATGAAAGAGTTAATGACGGTCGCACCCCTAATTCACGAAACGGAAAGGGCTAGTTTTCTCAAATACATTTTAAATTTTAGTTTGTTGTACATTTGGCTTTGTCAACTACAAAATATACCATCATGACGGTTATCAATTTTCTCAATTTTGTAGCGAAATCTATAAAATATCAAGTATTACCTCATAAAAGTTTATTTATCATTCTATTCGCCAATATTATATGGATTACAATTCGCCTGGAAAACTACATCCCTCTAGCCATGAAAAAGAAATCGAAATTGGAGATTGACACGTTTTGATTGTTTCTAGGCGAAATTTTGAAAGAAATTGTGCCCGAACACATATTGAAATTTGTGGTCAAATTATATAGTAAATTTGACCACAAAAATGTAGTTTCTGTGTCACACAGTTTGAAATTCCAATCTCTAAGGACATGAGAATTTAGTCCCGAGGATCTAGCGTTTGATGAACTTGGAAAAGTATTTAACAGTATCTAAAAACACATCTAATTCCCATGATTAACCCACTGTGTAAGGATTTATGACTACCTCTAAGTTGTTAGTTTGGGTCCGGCTTGAAATCAATATATACCTGCTGCATGGGACTCTGATCGGACTCATTAAGGAAATTGATTAGAATCGATGTCGGGCATAATTGGACCGCTACCAGGTCATTTATAGACAGCCAGGACCAAGTAAGTTCAGCCGTAGTTGGTAAATGACCATTTACAACGTAACATACCTGGGAGGAAACACATTTTAATGACCTACATGCATATTAGTTTCTAATTCACTGAAATTGTATCGCGTGTACTTGTACATCCGAAAAAGTCCATGTCTACGCGTACACTAAATTCTGTAATACACTGCAACACGGTAGGGTTCAACCTAGGAAACCTTCAAATTGGCAGATTCTTCAAAAATCTCACGATTCTGTAGTGAGATGTGCAATTTGGTATTAGTTTTCTATTAAAATACCAGGCATTCAGCAGTAATTACCCGAACACGACGAAATTGTGAGAGTTGAGAGCCCTGGTATGGGAATTCCCACACCCATGAGAACATGGGAATCTCCATTGAAATGGGAATCACGTTATTATCTGGATTTCCTATATGGTAAAACTCATGGGAATTAACATATACATCCTGTGGGATGGCAATAGGATGGAAATATCCTTCGCAACACAACCTTGTATATTTTATCGTAAATTCGTAACTTACAAGCAGGTCCGCTGGAACCGGTCAGTTCGGTGAGGCCATGGCCAGAACAAATTGTGATGGAAGTATACTTATCAGCCAGTGGCAGATCCAAAAATCTCTGGTGGGGGGATGCCATCCAGCTGGGTTCTGGGCAGGGACGTCGCCAGGATTTTCACTCAAGGGGGGCACGAAGTTTCCAAGGGGCAGGACGATGGGCAAGGTGTTTCGCGGGTTTAGCAGCATGCCCAGTGGCGGATCAAAAATTTTTTAGTTGGTTAGTACCATCCAGCTGGGCAGTTACGTCGTGTAGCTTTGATATATGGGGGGCATAAATTCAACTGGTTGTCAACAAGTTCTAGCTGTTTCCTACCAGATTGAATTTGTGCACCCCAAATTTCTAAGCCTATGGGCGCTGTAAATAATCAGTAAGGTACAAGAGGCAAACAATTGAAAGAAATAAGGTTTGGTCTGCAATTACACCAGAAAGTTGTTTTTTCTGGTCGAGTAATGATGTGTAACTCGGAGAATATTTGGGGGGCCCCGTCACCGTCACATATGCACGACGATACTGCAGCTGGGGGTCTGGTGTGCTGTAGGCCTTCCAGTCGTGACGGGGCGTAGTCCTTGGACAATAAGCTATAATAGGTATTACATTAATTACCTTTGTCAGTACGTGGCAGTCCACGTAGGGGTTGAATCTTGAAACAATTTCTCAGTTATATTTTAGGAATAAATAGTGAAATATTAAAACCACCAACGAGAAGTTATCAATAATTATTATATCGAATGAGGTATCAAACGGAAAAATCGTACAATAATCCTTGATAATATAAGTTGTATGGTCAGTTCTACTTTTAATGTGCCGATTATACTTTAGTATAGTGGCCCAGTATTGAAATGGGTGCCTTTATTCTTTTTAACAACTGAAGGGATGCCGGCCCAGTACGCCAAACGACCTGTGGAAAACACTGCATTTGCTCAGGATATATACATTTAAAACAATATTACCTAGCTCGGTAGATCAATACAATCTATATCCCTTATTTATGGGTGAGATTAAATAATATTGAGGGTAAGATGAGAGCGCAGCGAGTCGAAAAATCCAGTTTGCAATTTAAGCCAAGGGGTCCGCTGGCATGCCCCGGGGTACGAGTTTACCAGGGGGCATTGCCCGGGGTACGAGTTTACCAGGGGACATTGCCCCGGGGCAGGGATTTTTCCCAGGGGGTGATGTAAGGCCCTGGACACCAAACTAATCTAATTTCACCTTTGATATATTCTATTATCACTGATTTAATTGATCTCTCCCATATTCTGCTTGTATTTAGTTTAGACAACTACATTTAAACCATAATTCACCTAATATATCTTACGTATATATTAAAATTCAACGATAGAGCAAGTGAAAATCCATTTATTACGGAATCTATATCAATTTCTATATCTTTGTGGATATACAACAAAGCTAACTCATTTAGGCGCTCGCCTACCATTGATGATCTTAGCTTGTTTTTCAAACTTTTCATTGCACAAAAACATCGTTCTGGAGTACATGTAGAAGAGGTAATGTCAAAGCTATTTGAATAATTTCGCTAGATTTTCGAAGTGGGAGGCAAACTACAAAGGGATTCATGAATATTGTCTATTGATGCTCAATAACTCCATCTAAGTAGGGAATCCAAATTTTCTTCTGTAATAATCACTGGCATTTTCATTTGTAAGATTCAAAGAAGAACTTATAGTTACACTAGATACATCATAAGATATATGCTAAATTCCTTTTGGCGAATTTCTTGGTTGCGACAGTATTACTCCTAAGATTTGTGAGTATGATTCGGCTATATTAAATACATTCCTTCTTCCAGAAAATTCATTAATATAATTTACTGCCGCAGAAACTACATCAAACATGTCACTAGGGTTTAATTTGTGACTTGCACAGTGGCAAGTATACTGCAAGTGAAGAATGTTTCATTATACGTGTAGAAACTCCTGAAATATAATGGTGAGATGGTCAAATATCCATCACAGCATTGAGCAACACAATTTTGAATATTCAATCCAATAGATAAATACGAACTAGTTTTTCTCCAGTGATAGACTTAGCATCCACAAATTCCATTACTCCATAAAATTCTTCTTTGATACACGCAACACTAGATACATAACGAATACAAAAACATAATTGCTGTTGATGGGAACTATCCGTTGTTTATCAGTTAGTATAGCAATATATCCAACTTTTTGTACGTCGCGAATAATTGTATTAAGGATTTCTTGGCCATAAAGGTCTATAAGCGTGTTCTGGATAGTTTTATACATTGCATTTTTATTGGTTTCTACTAAATGTTCTTTCAATAATTTGTCACCACTTTCAACCCTAAAAGCTAATAAAGCGCGGAAATCCCAGACTCCCCAGATATATCAACTTCACCATTAAATGACCCATTATGTGTATTAGGTTAACAGGATACTACCGGGAAAATATGTGATTTTATGACGTCAAGAAAGTGCCAAAATGTCGAGCATTTTTTGATTTTTGAAATAAAATCCAAATGAGGTCACAACATTTGATGAATGTAATCCAAACTAAATACAGACAGTAATCTAATGTCGTAATTAAGTTTTCGGTTGCAAGATTGGAAGCAAATGGCGTCACGCTATTGTACCTTGTGTTGATAATAAATATAATGATTCATAGCAAACTCAAAGTATACCAAGTTCCATAAATACGTACATATACTCATCCGATATGTATTGAATCCATCGTACGATATTAAAATGAACCAATTTCTACTGTGTTGACAGAGTGGGGTCAAAATGATCCCAAAATATGTGAGGTCTACTTTGACCCGACATAGTCCACGAAATGTTAATGTTTATATGAAGTGACCACAGAAAATTGCAACTTTATTATTAAACTGTATAAATATAGAAAACTAAATATTCTGAATAATTAAAACACTGAAAACTTGATACAACTTGACAAATTTTTACCTTTTTTGTATCACAAAATGCCTGTATTAATTAAAGGTGGTCCCAAGAAATTACATCAAAACGATGCCCAGAGGATGAGAGATTATCGACTCAATGAATGCTCCCAAGTAAGAGAAGCTAGACTTAAGAAGCAGTTCCATAACCAAATGTCATATTTAGACAGACGATGTGTTATTGAACATACTGTCCGTCTCGAGCGCCAACGAACATGTTCGCGAACACGATTAGAAAATGAGAAGGCCACAGAGCCGACCGCATGTCTCAAAATCCAGTTGGAACGGCAAAAATGATCATTTTGAAAGCCAGAGCCCTACTTAACTACATTCACGCCTAAAGCGTCAGTTAGAATACGAAGTGACTCAGAATGAAATTGAGAACAATGGAAGACGCATTGCCCGACTGAGCTATCAGAGAGATTTCAAAGCCAAATCGAAAGGTAAAACTAAAAATAATCTTCTTAATTCTGCGCGTTCTTATCCTGCGTCGGAAATTCTCGATAATGTAATCGATGAACACTCAGAGTCCTCATTAATTTTTCCTGTTCCAATTGTGGGCCAAATTTTGGGCTCATCAGAAATTCTCCAGTAGCACTAAAAAGTGCATCAAACTTTCCCTCCGTTGTGGACAGGAAAAGGTTGTTCTTCCTCTAGCTCCTCTACCTGAGAGCCTTAGATATCTACTGACTACTAATGACAGTCAAGGGATGAGTACAGAAAACATATAAGAGCTTACAACTCGGCCTTGCTTTTGCTTCAATCGGTGTAAACCTTGATAAAGAACTAACTAACGCTAAACGTGGAATTCACACTTTCCGCATTCAAGGAGTTGTCCACTATTATATCGGAAACCTCACTCCGAGAGAAGGCGAGGGGCCATCCTTTGCCCTAATCTATATTAATTAGGCCAGATCGAGAAAAGTATAAATCGTCGGTTCAACTTCTACCTAAGGGAAAAGTTGCCTTTACCATTTTCTAGGAAAATGCGAGACTTAAATTTGAAAAATATTTCGATTTGACCCTTGCGGTTTTATATTTTTGCTGTGTCACTTTCGCAAAATTGATTTTATATTGTCCGAATTTTCAAATTCCTTTGACTTAGCCCCTTTATATATATTATTTGGTAATAGTAAGTCGCATATTTGCTATTGAATGGTGTATTAATCGAATTTCTATGTCCAAGGATACTCAAGTTATCAAGATTTTTTTGCATATTCTATCATACCCTAATACTATTACCCGCCCCCTTTTTTTTCCGATTATTTGAAAATTCTATATTCTTAGTAAAATTTGTTATATAATCACCAAACTTAGTATATTTCTTTATCTAGATCCAAATTGATCAATAGGTTACCACAAAGAAATTTTCCCAACATTCCTTATCTCTTCTTCTTAACTTAGTTACCATTTATCTAGCATTGAATTTATGGTCAATTATAGTATCTATATCAATGCTCGATCAAATCATTCATTTTATTGAGTGATTATATTCCTAAAAATTTATTTATTTTGAAATGGCAGAAAACACGCGTGGTAGAGTATTTCATCCTATTCTGGCTATCCAGGACCTATTCCAGAAAATCAACTTCCAACAAAACTAGACATATATAATCATTATAGAATGCTTAGAAATGAAGATTCTGAATCAACTAGAGATAATATAGCGAAAGAACTAACTGAAGTATTAATGCGTATCTATAATTTGGCTTCTATACCCACTATATCAGAGCTCAAAATAAAACAGTACATCAATTCTGATATTATTGAGAGCTAAATACTACGGAAAAAGTATCCAAAACAAGCAACAACCTGACCGTATACAGCCTATTATTTCCGAATCCAATGTCTTGTTCGATGTCTCAAGTTGTAAATGCCTAATTCAGGAACGGATACCGACAATTCGCACCTAATTTGATTGGTCAATTTGATATGATATTAGTTAATTAATTTAATCTAAGTACAAGTTAATAATCAATTTTCTAATAATTATTTCTGCACACGGAAAGTCTTAATTGGATAGATAATTCTAATTATGATTCCATGAATCCATTTAATGATATGAATTCCAAAGATTGCTATAGTAAGTATTAAGTAAACACACACGAAGTAAATACTCTTAGGGCTATATTTGGTAAAGAGGAATGTAGTAAACAGGATGTGATCACCTGTGATATTTGCAATCCTTGGACATAAATAGAAAATGATCTAGTTCTAACTCAGATTCATTTTCTCATTACAATCATCACATTTTCTCTTTGAAATTATAACTTACTAATGGCAGAACCTTTTGATCAGCCGACCTATAGGCTGATCAAGTCACAAAGAGGAGGAGACAAGCTGTCGGAGGATGGATATTTATTTGGAGTGGAGTCAGCAGAGAAAGAGATGTGGCGGATTGGTTGTGTGAGCAAAGAGGGGTCTGCAAAGCTAGAGTTCATACCAAAGGGATGGTGATAGTCAAGCGAACGAATGGGCACTCCCATGGGCCTGACGAGCAGGCAGCGGACTGTTGTGAAGCGAAGGCAGGCATGATGAGGAAAGCACGGGAGTCCTAGGATAGCACACACCACATAGTGGGCGAGAGTTTGCAAACAGCATCAGAGGGTACTACTGCTAAACTCCCCAAACTGGCAGCCTGAAGCGGACGATACAACGCCAACGTGCTAGTGTACTTGCAGCTCCAGTACAGCCTACCACTCTAGCAGAGCTAGCTCTACCAGCAGTCTACCAACAGACAGCCAAGGGAGAACAGTTCTTACTCTACGACTCTGGTGCAGACGATGCACACAGATTCCTCATCTTCGCGACACAACACAACCTC
>JAKMXF010000310.1:1137732-1152588 GCA_024704765.1 Oopsacas minuta | reverse complement strand
ATCCTTGGACATAGAAATTCGATTAATACACCATTCAATAGCAAATATGCGACTTACTATTACCAAATAATATATATAAAGGGGCTAAGTCAAGGGAATTTGAAAATTCGGACAATATAAAATCAATTTTGCGAAAGTGACACAGCAAAAATATAAAACCGCAAGGGTCAAATCGAAATATTTTTCAAATTTAAGTCTCGCATTTTCCTAGAAAATGGTAAAGGCAACTTTTCCCTTAGGTAGAAGTTGAACCGACGATTTATACTTTTCTCGATCCGGCCTAATACTCATGACGGAACAGCTGATGGAGAACTAGAGAACAGTCAGTAACACCTCGGAGAGGCATATCTTCCAGAATTGAGAGAACTCCAGGATATGCTCCATGAGATTAGCCCTTATTTCTCTTATCTGAAACAAGATATAGATATAATTAAAGAAAACGAAGCCAGTGACGCAAGGATGATCTTCAGAGCTGATGGTGGTCCAAATCCTAAACGATATAATGCTTCTACTGCTCCTGAGATTGCTGTCATAATGCTTGGAGACGGGTATGCAGAAGGAGTAGCTACCAGAGACATAGTACTAAATGCACGTACAGGGGGATTGCAATATATCACCGAGTGCAACAGTGCTTATGATTCTTTACATTATGTTCTCTTGTTCCCTTCAGAAGATAATGGGTACACTTGAAAATTCCTCACAGCCGAGGAGATGGATGTGTAACTCCCAAGGTTATGGTTAGAGGAGAATCTATCTACACCTCTATGGTAGGCTCTACCTTCAATATTTCGTTGATATGTTTGCCAAAGTCCAACAAGTGAGTTTCAATTATTACAAGTTCAATCAAAAGAAGCTCAGAGTAGAACTATACAGCGGACTTAGTGATGCAGCCTCTGCTGGAGATATTAGTCCTAGAGAATTTGGTAGAAGATTGATATTGCCTTCTCCCTTCACAGGAGGCCCAAAACAGATGTTTGAATTGTATCAGGACTGCATATCAATAGTCAGAATATACAGTAAGCCTGATTATTTCATTATATTACGTGTAATACAAATTGGGAAGAGATAACATCAGCTCTTATGCTTAATCACAAACCGACAGATCGGCTGATTTGATAGTTCGGGTATTCGTAATGAAATTACTTGAATTTATCGACAATATCAAAGTAAAACACTTACTAGGGGAGGCCTAAAGCATATGCATACATTAATGAATTACGAAAACGTGGCCTCCCTCATGCACATATCTTGGTGATTTTAACAGAAGAGGATATACCTAGAGAACCATCTGATTATGATAAAGTTTATGTGTAGAAATTCCTACCCCTCAAACATAACAAAACTATATAAAATCGTAAGCATTGTAAGCAGGGCCGGATTATCACTCGATGGGGCCCTTAGACAAGTATACTATGAGGCCCTCTCTATAATGTGGCAGTTAAAGGGATATTCGATTACTCCCTGATGGTACTATTTGCAATACCTTTAAGGATGCAGCACGCAGACGATGTCTGTTAGAAAATGACCAAGAGTTTGATGATTGTTTCACAGAAGCTGCTTCATGTTCAATGCCATCAGAACTGTCAATTCTTTGTCTAACAGTGATTCGGATGACAGGGAAAGTCTCTGTGTGATTTTGGAGGGATGCCACTCCCCTCATGTGATAGTAGTCCACGTGATCAATCTAAAGTTATTAAAGATGAATTTGAGGTTGATGTGCATAACCAAGCTTTCATTGCTGCAGAGACTAATATTACTCTACTGAACCCTGATCAGTATGAAACATATAATTGCTTAATGGAGGCACTGACTGATATGAGTGTTGAACAGAGAGCTTTCTTCATTGATGGACCAGGAGGTACTCGAAAGACATTTCTGTACAACACCTGATTAGCTAAAGTGCGATCCGAAGGACTTATCGCATTAGCAATGGCTTCATCAGACATAGTAACCTTCTGCTTACTGGCGGAAGGACTGTTCATTCAAGATAGAAGGTGCCGATTCCCTTGATTGATCTATCAGTTATCCCCAACAGACCGCACTAGCAAAACTGATACAAAGCGCGAATCTACTAGTTTGTGATGAAGCTCCAATGATACACAGACATGCTACTGTATTGATAGTGGTTTCTGAGATATTCTTTCATGTGAGCTTCAATTTGGAAGAAAGGTGATCATATTATGAGGGGATTTCTGCCAGATCCTCCCTGTAATTCGATATGGGACCAGATCACAGGTTGTATCAGCCTGTATCAATTTGTCACTACTCTGGCACCATGTAAAAGTTATGAAGTTGACCATAAACATGCGCCTACAAAGTTTAGACCATCAGGACTCAGTAGATCTAAGCAAAATCTCAGACTTCTTACACGAAGTAAGAGAAGGCACTGAACCTTAAACATGATTCATTTAGACGCTAAGCTAAGTATGTAGTAAGTGGTGAAACAATTGGAGACTTGGCCACTAATATTTATGGAGAAATCAAGGAAAATATAATGAGTATATTACTTCACATATTATGATGTCTTCTAAAAAAGAAACAACTGCCTACATCAACGATTATGTTATGAACCAACTCCCTGGAGATACACATCCATTGGGGTGAGTGTGGACTCAGTAGAGCAGGCACAATTTGCTTTATATCCACTGAATTCCAAATCCATTACACCATCTAGCTTGCCTCCGCACCGACTTAACCTTAAGGTGGATTCTTCTATAATATTAATGCATAATCTCGATCCTACGCAAGGCATATGCAATGGTTCTCGCTTGACTGTGAGAGCATTCTTAAACCATCAATGGTACGCATGATGATCCTCATTATTGGATAATTGACGGCGAATTCATGCACGACGAATTACTGATCCCAACATAATGAACCCCTATATATGGCGCTCAGAAGCTGGGCATTATCAGCTTCATAACAGTACAGGACTGCTTCATTTCGATCCATTCTATTTTATGTAGTATGTTTTGAAATCCAATTGATAATTTTGGTACCTGCGCTTGTGAAAAACAGTATACCTGTTATCTCCCAATGTGCAGTAATTTTTGTCGCCTAACGGATAATTCAACTACGCACTTTGGATCAAATTTATGTTTAATTAAAATATCATAGGTAGTAAACGCACGAGTAACCAACACAAACAAATGTGTAAACTATGATGAAGAACAGATTATAATATTTTTGGTAAGTATCTTCCTTAGATTTGATAAATCTACCAATTTTACAATTATCAATTTACTACCAGATACTTAAATACTTTACTGGAAAGATTATTATAATGAGACGATTTGAAAGTACTATTCCAAAGAATTATTTTATGTATATGGTAAGTGCATACTGGATAGATTCTCTACTCATAATTACTAACTACTTACAAATTAAATAATTATTTTATTTATGTTATCATATAATACCAGTTTTTCTAGATTTTAAATAACCTAAAGCAATCTTAGTTACATGATATCGAACACTGAGGCAACCAATTGTTACAAAACTCAAATATACAGATAGGAGCGATAATCATAAAAGAATAGCTAAAATATATTTTCACCTTAATTTCTATATTTCAATTACTTCAACACACGCACAACTAACATTAATGGGATTTGCTCTGCAAACTGATTCACAGTTTGTCAATGGCGTATTAGGCAAAATTTAATCCGAATAAATAGTAAGTATTGCAGACCTAGAACTATCAATTGGAAACTAATATAATCATCTGCCCAAATATGGATCGCTTTAATAAAATGAAAAAATCGTGGTTAATTTGACACCTGAAAAATCCAGAGCACTAGTAAAATTAGGAGATGAGATTGATGAGATTACTAATTATTCCTTGTGCATCAATTTTCCAACCTAAATTAATTACTATCTTCCTCAATTAAACATACCGTAGCTATTAAAATATATAAGTCGTATAAGGTTTGTTAAATGGACAGCTGATTCTAAATTATTCATTATGTTCCTAAAATTAATTACTGTATTTTGCTTCGATGACTTATAATTAAACGTTTAACCTCTTCAATCACGAAGAGCTAGCGCCTCCACTGCATGCATAGACTACTTTAATCAAGGACTGGGCTACCAGCTCGAGTCTTGGAACTTGGGTCCATTGTGTATTTATCGAGATCTCGTAAACCGCTATAGTTAGATACCCCAAATGTATTATTGTTGAATAGGAAGTCATACCTTTAGAGCCTATTGGCCATGTTGCCTTAACTCAAATATTTGTGGAATGTGAGTTATACGGTTTTCACACCTTTCTACATTATGTTAATAATGTCAAAATATCGCTTCCAGTTAGAGTTAGACATGATAAATGTGTTATTATACAATGGGAACTCATGGGTAAGGAGTCACTTAGTCACATTTCCTTACCTCAAATATTTATGGAATGTGAGTTATGCAGTTTCACACCTCCATATAAGGTAAATCGTGAATATTTCGTAATTGGTACGAGTTAGGTATGACAAATGTAGAATTATCTTGTAGTCTCTTAGTTTAGCAGAACATTAGCATGTCAAAGCGTGCAGCTTACCATTGTCGGGGTAATTACATAGGTGAACCTTATACTCCAGTTGTAACTTTTCCTACCGATGATGATGAACGGAAAAGATGGATTGAGGCAATGCCAAATGATCCCTGGTAGTCTCACTGATCGAAAAGAAATCTTAGCATGTGCATCACATTTTGAATGCAAATGGGTCACTGTTAGAGGTGGAAAGCGGCCGATTGGACCTCCTACCTATTTTAAGGAGTAGCAAAATCCTGACTGAAGCAAACCTTGGCATATCCCAGGCCAACAAAGAAGGCTTCTTCCGACCTACGTGAATAATTGCAAAGAAATATCTAGACAAATTAGATAGGATTGATAACTTTTCATCTTTTACAAACGAGGCAGCAGCACGTTATACCGCGTTTAGTGTCAGAAGCAAATGCAGGGAATTGAGAATGTTTAAGTTGGATGAGCTCGGAAGAAAGGTTGTTCAATTTATCTATTTCAAGGAAATTGAATCACTCTTTGGTTTCTTGAACTTGGTGGAGGCAGAGAAAGATGGCTACGTAATTCCCAAACGTTATTTCAGTCTACAGAAGAATAACCTTCTTCATAGATGATCTCAAGTTGATGAAATACTTTCTACTGTGGAGAATTATCAAGCGTCTAATTCTGATCATTTGGCGAAAGTCATGTACGAGTTAAAACAAATGACATCGGAAGTGCAAGAATGTCCGCAATATCAGTTCCTAGGGGTGCAATTCGACAACCTCTTGACACCCTAGAATAAAATCCGCTACACAAAGCATCTGCTTATTCTGGCTGGAGAACTTCTATGTATCTCTCCAGCAGCATACAAGATGTTAAGAAATTCAAGAACTATTATCCTTCCTTGGGAGAGATTACTTAGAGATTTGATGACGCGCAGCTTTCAGAACAACGAATTGCCTCGCATATTTGAAGTTCTAAAACTAGAGCAACGTTTTGTCAACATTTTGTTCGATGAAGTAAAGCTAATTAAAACAAGTCGCTTCAGTGCAAGTCCATAATTGGCCATCCCAATAATGCACCCAGTGAACAAGCCACCTCAGCCCTTTGTACCGAAGTTGTTTGTCATAAAGGAGGGCCACGTTTAGTATTTGGTATCCATCCAGTGAAGAACATAAATTCAGCGGATCTCCAAATAATTTTTGTTGGAAATTATGGAAGTCATGAAAAGAGTGGTGTGAAACCAATATCCTTTATCTGTGATAACTACCTGATAAATCAAGGAGTAAATAAATTACTTGGTGGTCCAGGGAGAGTGGTGTTGGATGGAATCGAATTATTTCTCCTCTATGATTTCGTACTTATCATGAAGAATTTGCGAAACAATTGGATAACAGATAAACTTCAAGAGTTATCATCCGTGGACGACGGTATAGAATACCTCGCATGTTGGAAAGATATTCACGCACTTTATGAAGAGGACAAAAAGAGCCCACTACAACTCACAAAGCTTACATATACATCAGTATTTCCTAAACCTCTCCAAAGACAGAGCGTACCACTCGTCTGTCAAGTTTTTCACGAGAAGACTGTTGTAGCATTAAAAGCTTTGAAAATACGGTAAATCCACAGGAAGGGACTATTAGGTTCACCACAATGGTCACAAATTGTTTTAAAATAATGAATGTGAAGGATATGTTTGGGGCAATCAATCTACGGGATCCATCTAGATCTCCATGGACACTCAACTGCGAAAACTTCAACAAGCTGTTAGCAATGTGTGATGTGATAGGTTCCTGTCGCTGGGAAGGTGGCAAATATAGGCAGAGAAAGTTAACAAAATTCACTCCTGATGCTTCATAGTAACGACAAAGTTCAGCGTTGACCCGCCACGTATCTGTTAACTCATCACCAATTCGAATTTGTCCTTTCTGCTGTTATTTATCAAGATCCTCTGGAAAAGATTTGGGACAAGCCAGGCAACGACACGGTGGTAACTTCTACATTGATGTAGATGTTATCTCTGCATACAAGGCACAGCGATTGCATCAGATGCTGAAATTGAATATCATTCCACAAGGTTGTCTGGACTGGAAATGCTCATATTGTACAGTACCTATCGTATTAGAAGATATAGATGTTATGCTGGAGACAAGTACAAAAGACACGCAAACACGACTTGATTCCACTGACACTCTTAAACATAAGTAGTCTTCATTGCAGGATTCTTAACATATAAACACCTAGGGCCGGAAGAAGGAGATGAGGTATCATGTGAATTCTTGCAAGAGCTTGACAGAGGAGGATTGAGAGTGCCTATATTAGACACCACATGTTTTGTATACATAGCCATCAATCTCCTCGGAAAACTTCCTGAATCAAAAAACAGATGTCGAGTGTACATAATGAAATTCTTTCATATGTGGATAGTCCTCTTGCGGAAAAACTGGGAGCTGAGTTGTAGTTGTTAAGTTCCTACTAAAAGCTCAACTCAATCACACAAGTGATCGGAAGCAACAGTATGGCTGTCTTCGACGGAAAGAGAAACTTCAATAGCTTACTTACAAATTTTGTCTTTATCATCCTTATATTTGAATTCCTATTCGAGGTTCATACCTATTCTATGTTTAACTCTACCAATAAAAGTAGAGATTAAGATATTACTATATATGGAAAAGTTTGAAAACCACAAAACTAAAACCAAGAGTATTTTTGATATGTTGACTAACTCAATTGACTCCTCATATGCGACTTACCATTCGATAATTACACATTTGTCATACCTAACTCGTACCAATTATGAAATATTACGATTTTACCTTATATGGAGGTGTGAAACTGCATAACTCACATTCCACAAATATTTTAGGTAAGGCAACATGACCAATAGGCTCTAAAAGTATAACTTCCTATCAACAATAATACATTTGGGGTATCTAACTAAGCGGTTTACGAGACTCGATAAATACACAATGGACCCAAGTTCCAAGACCCGAGCTGGTAGCTCACAGTCCTTTATTAAAGTAGTCCATAACTGCATGCAATAAGAATAAGATTATGCATATTGTCCAATAAGAGTAGCATTATGCATATTGCCTGGATATTATGCATATTGACTAAGAACAGTGCCGGATTTACCATTAGGCTAAGTAGGCTATAGCCTTTGGACCATTTGTAAAAAGGGCCGTTCTTAGAGACTAAAATTTCTAAATTAGAAATTTGATATGTCATAGATTAGTTCATTGTATACATTGTTTACTTTTGAAATATGTTATATTAACCATTATGCCACTTCAGGTCAGTAATTTATTCCCACCCCATATTGATAGAGACCCCTGCACTGTAAAATATGGCACTTTCTAATTTATATAATAATTGAAATTTGGGGGGGCACCGACCAATGTCGACCATGTTTCGGGCCACTCCAGGGTAAATCCGGCCCCTGACTAAGAAAGTAGCATTTTGCATATTGCCTGGGTATTTTGCATAATACCCAATTTCTCATATTGCCCATAAAATATACACTTACTGCTAATGCCAGATGTTGAAGGTGGAATTTATCGTCTATCTTGAAGGCCATATTTTGTATTCGGCCATATCTGGCATGACTAGAAGTACAAATACCACAGCTATGCTCGAATGGACAAGATAGCATAGGAGTACAACATCAAATGGGCGGTGATTTCCTATCCAATTTTGTTAGATTAATCGAATGCTTAATTATCTGTACACAGTGTCCTTAAACATAATTTAACTTTTCAAAATTATGCCAAGAATAAGCTTTTTTTATATCTATTCTTTAAACTGAGTATCTTTAATGTATGACATTTATATATATGGCATCAATTGTTTCAAGCTTGATGCTAAACTCAGTGACAGGCGAATCTTGAGTATTTTGAGATTACTATGATTAAAATGGTGTCGAAAAGTTGTTGTTAAAGACATAAGAGAAAATTTGCTACAAAAAGAAAATTTTCCAAAATCTATTTAAACTTGAAAGGGTTTTGTTTATTGATGGCGGTAAAAAGATTGGAAGATCATTTGTGTACTGTTCGGAATAGAAACTTTTAATGAATGAGTGTGTGAACTGAGGGGAAAGCATTTTACAGAAGTGAGAAGCTAAATTGGATTTGATCTAGGGAAAGGTGTGGAAACGTAAGATGTATGTTAATATAATAACGAATACTTTTTAATTCTATATATTTAAATGTGAGTAGACAAAACATATTTTCGGACAATCGCAGTGAGTCTAGTTTACAATAGTAATTATGATCTTGCTTTAGGCTTTCTAAAACTGAAGTTAACTCTTTTCGAAGTAGAATTAGGACCATCATCTGAAATAGTTACTAGTAGAATAACAAGAAATAGCAACAGTTCTTCAAAGAAATATTGTGACACAGGAGTGAACAAGATTTTTATTCTATCTTGTACACCAAACATACCAGAAAATTATGAGAACTGTTCTTATATCTTAGAGAAATGCAATATAAATCAGATCTCTCACACATATGCAACTGATTGTAAAGTAAGATACCCGTTATATTTAGTATTTACTAAAATGCAAATGTATTAGTTATATTATTCCTCAATAAAATGATGAACATACTTGCTGGACTGGGCCCTCATTCATCGAAACACCCATGTGTCTATTGTGAAGGAACCACTAAATATGGAAAAATGATGCCAGTTCCTGCACTTTAGAAAATATATCTGAGAATTTTTATACTTGAAAAAGGGAGAGAAGTAAAAGTCTGAACTAAAAGATTTCTTTAATTGCCAGAAATACCTTTGATTAGTAATGTTAATGATGTTGATCCTAGTCCACCTCCAGCACTGCATCTGAAACTAGAAATTGTTAATACAATCATATCTGAAATGTTAATTCGATCCCCTGAATTAGAAAATTGGTTACGTGAGTAGCTCAACATTATCCAGGAAGATTATCACGGGAAAAACTTTGGAGGTATGTTATTTCAGATTAAGATTTAGCCATTTTAGATATCTCATAAACAACCAAAGTATAATCTCCTGCGTTACTTCAATCTCTTTTCTTTATGTAATGAATGCTCTAAGATTTTGAACAACTTGATGGTGATGAGGTTAATTTACTCCCAGGACTGTTACCCTTTGGTATTGTTTGTATGATTTCAAAAATGTACACGAAAGTTGCTTCCGTAGTCAATTGAATTTGGAGTACATAAAATTTTCTAGAGTTCTCGCGGAAAGTATTGATAGAATTGTTGAGGAAATTAGATTCAATATCACTCCAAAATCTACATAATCCTGAGACATGTACCAGAATTTATCCGGCTTATAGGCAAACCTTTGGGACTGTATTATGAAAAAGCAGTCGAGAGTTGTCACTCTAGTTTAGATACATATTTTGCGAAATATCGTATTAAAGATCTTAACAGTCAGCACTACGGGGATAATCTTTTTAGATGTATCAACGACTTCAATTCTTCGCATATTTGAATTTATTGGTACTATTATTTACTTTTTCACTATTTCTCTAGTTCTTAGTTACACTCTTATTTATTCTCTAGGAATTGAATAAATTGAACTTGTATTTGATTTCTGTTAAACAAAATATTGGAGGTTAATACTTATTACCATATATGGAAGGTGTGAAATTGAAAGTCTAATTATGTGAAAATTTAGCATGAAACAAATTTATTAATGTCATACATTAAAGATACTCAGTTATAAGAATAGATATACAAAAGCTTAATCTTGGCATAATTTTGATACTTAAATTATGTTTAGGGACACTGCCTAGTATTGATCAGGGAGAAATTAAAACAATTATGAATAAATAGTAAAACCAAATGAAAAAGGAAAGGAAAATAGCCAGGGCTGTTAGCGCTGAAACCGTGACAAGTCAGGTAAAAGCACAAAATTTGGTATAAAGTTATACTAGGGTGTGCTAGAACTTTTTAGAAGTGGAGCTTTCATCGAAGTTCAGGGCTATGATACACACTCAGTTTATGTATGCTTATAACTCATTAGGTGTGAATCAAAACGAATATTGTCGATATTCGTAACCAGTAAACATATTTGGAATGGCCACTGGATATGTTCTGAAATATTTCCCTAGCAACACAAGAATGTTTCAGTAATGTGCCACCATTGCATTTAAAAAACCTTCAAAATGTGTCTATAAGTGGCACAAAACAGAGTGTACATTACAACCCTGAACTTCGATGAAGTGCTCTCCTTCTAAAAGTTCAAGCACAGCCTAGTGGATTGTTGCCAAATCTCACGGGTCTAATACGAATCTCACTTTTGCATTCTTACTTTAAAATTTAATGAAATAACCGTGAAGTTAACACGAAAGAACAGAGTTAGGTCATTAGGTTAGCTAAAATCGTATTACTAATCGATATTTTTAATTTCTTTCAAAGAAACTAGCAAAATAAGAATAATCTTAACGATCTTACGAATAGTAATTTGAAAAAGTTGACAACTATGCTAGTGAATCTTTGTACCAAAGTTATGCTTTACCCGACTTGTCTCGATAATCGTCAAATTCGATACTAACAACCAAAACTATAATCATCTCAGAATGTACTCTTAAAATGTATGCAAAATGACAAATATGAAGCACTGATTATGGAATATTTCACAAACTTGGACATTCTCAATAAGGGACATAAAAAACCCTAACATACGCCGGGCAACCCTATTTGCGACTGAATATTATTGGGAGAATTATTTTACAGGGACCATTGAAAATGCTTTTGTGTTTTATATTACAACTTGAAATTTTTAAAATGAAATTTGATATGAAAAAGGATAAACGAATTAGAATATTTTTGATTATATTTAGAAAAATGGAAAATTTCATAGCTTGAATATTTATATATTAGATAAATTTAACCCTCCCTCAAATTTCTTTTGGGTACGCGCCCATCCCCAAAATGGAAATATAAACGGAAATACCCAAGCCTAGTTGCGGATCCAGGGGCTATAGGAGACATCCTTCAATAAGTGCTAATAGTATATATTTAATGAAAATAACTAAATCTCAACAGGGATAACCAGTCTAGCATATTGATTTGTTGGCTGTTATCGTCAAACATCGATTAGCATTCTTCAAAGCCCCTCAATTAGCGGAAAAAAATTATAAAAATTGAGGAGACTGAGCCTCACCAAACTTCCATTACCCGCCGCACATAGGCTGCCGAATCATGATAAAAATACGAGTCCTGTTTTTGAAGAGTAAAAATATGTAAAGGCTGATAAACTGAAAAATACGTGTGATAGGCCTTAGGAATGTACTGTCAACATATAGGAACGTAGTATCAAAGTGTATACTAGGCCAAAATATGTGATTAGCCATCATGTAGTTGCGGAATGTGATATTTTAAGTAGAAAAATGCAGTTTTACTGTACTGTATTTAGACATTGTTTCCAACTTTGTAATGTCTGTTTGTCATATATTATGGTGATTTAATGTAGTTGATTCGAAATCCATCGATAGCATGATCGAAATGTGATCACATTCCTGTGTTGCAAAGGAAATGTATTTTGACATGTTGAAGCCATAACTAAACTATTATTCCTATCCAACGAAAATTGATACAAGTGTTTCCGTAATATTTTAATTTCTATTAACGAAAATATATTTCCATGGAGTACATACAAATCCTTCGAGTAATTGACCTTTTTCTAACATTTTATATAAGAATGTATTTCAATGGAGTACATTCAACTTCTTTCAAGTTATTAAAATGTAAATTACTCAAAGATATTGACTATACGCCATTGAAATATATTTCGTTATTAGAAAGTAAGATATTGCGGAAACACTCGCATCAACTGTGATTTATAGTTTGTGGTTATGGCTTCAATATGATGACATAATACATTCATTACTACACAGGAATTAGATCTCATTCCGACCGATCATGTTACTGAAGAATTTCGAATCAACTACATTAATTCATCATAATATATGCCAATCAGACATTACAGATGTTTGAAAGACTGTCTTAAACAGATTAGAAACTTACATTTGTTGTGCTAAAATATCATATTCCGCAACCACATGATGACTGATCACATATTTGACCACCTATATATACACTTTAATACTACTTTCCTATGTTGATAATACTTCCCTAAGGCTTATCAGACGTATTTTTCAGTTAATCTTCCATTACAATTTCTACTCTTCCAAAACTGGACTCTTATTACTGTTTCGAATATACTTTAGTATAAGGCTCAGTATTGATCTGAATGGAAATTTTTCCGTATACACTCCACAGCCGACTGCTGACGCCGTTTATGTTCAAGGGCTGAAAAATTATTTATGGGTTCATTGTGACCAGAAGATATGGACCTCGGTATAAGATTTTTGATCTGACACAAATTACTCCTTTTGTGCCACTTTAATTTCCCATTGAAATTCTACTAAGTTCTAGAAAATTCCATATCTCTTTCATGTATGCAATTTCGCATAAATGGAATGTTAATTAGAACGAGCCTTTGGCTCGTCCCTTTGCGATGAACTCGCTGTATTGCGCCTCGAGATATTCATTCTTCTCCAAATTGACGGCCCATTGAGTATTATAATATAGATATTTTAGAACAATGTAATACAAGTATACGTATATGGCTATTATTATTTTGTAAGATTTGATGGCAAGTATATGAATAAATATTTAAATTTTGCTAATTGTTTCCTGTATATTCACAAAAACAACAATATATTTACATGTCAACGAACAAACACAAACAATACCATATTCAGAATCAACATACTCGATTACCCCAGTATAGTCGTTGAAAGTATGATTCTACCTCAATTTTGAAATTTGTTTACTATATATTCATAAAAACAGCAATAAATTTACGTATGAGAAACTTAAATGCGAAATCGGATTCAGCGTGAGTAGTTACCCTTGTGTAGCTGTTTAGAGCAAGCCTGTCATACAGACAACAATTGAGATTTAATAATGTAGATGTTACATTGCTAACGAGAGATTGGAGTACACGCGTTTACACCAGTCTGCATGTTCACACTGGCGTAAACGCGAGAATATTCAAGTTTGGTTAATCTAGCGATTACACCAGTGTAAGGACGCTGTAATAGAATTGTAGTGTATTAAGAAAAACTTTTTATTTATATACATATGTTCTCAAGTAGCCAATTGTCCTTGTAGCGAACTGTTCTTATTCGATTAAGATTCGTATCTTATTTAATAAATTGTAAAGCAGAATTCTCTAATTTAATGAAAATATATACGTATATAAAATAGTATATTACGTATGTTTCTACATACTATATCTATTACGCAGAATAACAGTAGACAAGCATTAATTAAGTAATAATTCGAGATTCTTGATAATTGATATGCTTGTATCTATAACAAAATTTGTATCAAGATAACATGACTACTGAATAGTGATTGGAGTTCAAAGTTTTCTATTCCAGCTATTGTCGCCTGAAGAAGAATGACTGCATTGATGTTTGGCGCTGATATGCGATGTCATATTTGTAATTAAAACCTGAACATAAATCGGTCAATGGGTGAAATTATGAGATCTCTTGTTAGTGAATTCAATATGGGTGACTGGAAAGGTAACACGTCCAGGAGTGAATTCAACAAGAAACTCTTAACTATATCAACTGAGCCATTAAGTTCGACTTATGCGAGAGCTGACATAACTAATAAAATCACTTTCCTAATTAACTTGTGTTCCGATTATATTTGTGTTGTTGTATTTCATGTTTATCCTCGATAACATTTCATTACATTAACTGCAATTTCCCAGTAGATTAACAAAGCAAAAATGTTGTCATTGTTAACCCCACCATAAATAATTCGTTCCTACGCTCCTGCCTTGTTCCTCCTCCAGGGATAATGTTGAACTGAGTTGTCAACACTATTCCCTACGCCATAACACTAATTTACTGATTTAGGCGTATGAAATTTTGAGAGGAGGAGCGCTAGGAGGTGTCCGAGTAACCTCTATGGTACAATTGCAGAATCTTACACCCCCAACTTTTTTAATGTGGTCAAAAATCCCTATATGCACCGTTCAAGAACTCGTTAAGAGAAGTTGATAGAGCTAAAGAAATCCAAAATCGGATTAAAATTGACAAAGTAACGAAAAATTTACTCCCTAAGCCAAATCCTATGAGGAAAATTGTATTGATTTATACATTACAATTACCATAGGAATGCTCATACTGTTGATATTGCGGTTATACACGCTTGTTACTCTACTCTTTCATGCTCATTTGTTTGCTATTCAGTGTATTTCACTGCAGGTAATTCTTGTTACTTTAAAGGAAAGCTGGTTATTACATAATTCTGTCTGCAACACTAAATATACAATGCAACATTTCATTTCATATT
>JAKMXF010000310.1:1114648-1135080 GCA_024704765.1 Oopsacas minuta | reverse complement strand
TATGTAATTACCAGCTTTCCTTTAAAGTAAGAAGAATTACCTGCAGTGAAATACACTGAATAGCAAACAAATGAGCATGAAAGAGTAGAGTAACAAGCGTGTATAACCGCAATATCAACAGTATGAGCATTCCTATGGTAATTGTAATGTATAAATCAATACAATTTTCCTCATAGGATTTGGCTTAGGGAGTAAATTTTTCGTTACTTTGTCAATTTTAATCCGATTTTGGATTTCTTTAGCTCTATCAACTTCTCTTAACGAGTTCTTGAACGGTGCATATAGGGATTTTTGACCACATTAAAAAAGTTGGGGGTGTAAGATTCTGCAATTGTACCACTTCTATAACTCCCTGGCTGAAATACATTTTGATTCAGGTCAAAATCTTACGTATAGATATTATCGCATGATTTTGAACCGTATCAAGGATATGCTATTAAGATTTGTATTGCGGGCCAAAATCCTAAACAACAACACTCACTGTTGTATTTGTGCCTCTACTTCAATATTTGGATTGAGGTGAATTTTTCCCTTGGATAGTGTTAGACATGCAATGAGGGCTAGGGACTCAAGTAGACCCTCATTAATCCGAACCACGTTAACGCAATGCACGCATGCACCAGTTTCTTATTACCCGAATTTATACATAGAATTGTCCATGAAATATCCACTTCCTCTTATCCTTGGTTAAAATTACAGCCTTATCTTTAGTCATCTATGCTAATATAATTCAAGATTCTCATGTCATGCCTCCCACATCGATCAGATTGCTTCTATTTATTATTATTTCTGATATAGGCTGACTACAGGCAATATTTGAGCATAAATACAATGGCAGTCTGACATCTCTTTGTTTCATTGGTTTGGTAATTTTATGATACTATTTTTCGTTATATTCTCCTAATTTTAGATATTTACTTTATATGGTGTATATTTCCCTATATCAATTAGCTACTATTATTCTTCATCATTTTGGCATTTTCCACTACCGAAACTTTCAGATCTTACCAGTTCAAACCTTTCTAGATGAGAGAATTTATATTCTTCCTTCTATTCGCATTTTTTTCAGCTGCTCTTTCACATTGCCAAGGTATTTTTTCCTAAAACTTATTTTATTTTTGGGTATCAAGTCATTGAAATAGGGCCGGGAGTCGGGACCTATGCTGCGGGACGAAATTGAATAATAGAAATCCTCTATTTGTCTTTGAAAAATACTAGTCAGTAGGAGGATTATACTTATACGTGAACTACGTGATCTTAGGACTGAAACTACATTTATTTTCTGGACCAGAGATAAATAAGAAGTGCATTGAGGTTATTCTAAGTACAAAAACTCATGATATTTGCAAATATACTGAAGCATAGCAATACACTAAGGCAGTGGTTCTCAACCTGGGGTCCACGGACCCCATAAAATGGACTGAGGTCCGCGGGAGAAAAAGTTTGAGGACCAATGCACTAAGGCAATGATAGTCCATTAAAATGTTGAACCAGGTACAACGATATATTTCTATAATTTATATAGGGAATCCTATTATTGGCCATAGTATCAAAATGGTACACTATTACCAAGCTGAATGTATTAGTGTTATTTAACTGTACGCAAAATCAATATCTGCAAAATTTACAAGATTAAATCACGTTACCAGATTGCTTACTAGACAATTTTATTTCCTAAAATATGCCACCTCCGAAGACCTGTAAAGAGTGCGTATACGATTCCAAAATTTTCCCATAGTATTTCAGGATGTATTCATACAAAATATCAAGATATTGCTATCATAAAGTTCCCGCGTTTTAGAGTTACAGTAGTGACCATTGATGACATATTTTGCCAAAATTCACCAATAACTTGACAACCATCAACGTTTTAGCCAAATCATCTAATACATATAGTATATAGAATACACCCAACTTTCCATACCCTAATAATACATTTTCATTTGATATTTCCCAATAATAATTTCGCACTAATCAATAATACCCTATATGGTTATTTTTCAGATTGTGTCATGCTCATCAGAGAAATCATATCAAAAGTATTATCAGGGCATAAGAAGTTAGGTATATACCTTATGTATGTCAAATGATTTAGCTATAACTTTGAAGCTTGTCAAGTTTTTTGGTTAATATTTGCAAAATATGTAATTCATGGTCACTACCGCAACTCTCTAACCCGTCAACCTTTCATGGCAATTTTTTGATATTTTGTGTTAAACACCCTGAAATACCATGGTATAAACTTTGGAATCTTATATACAAAAATAGTCTCTTTGCAGAGCTTCCTTATGGGCATTTCTGGTAATAATATTGTCTAGTAAGCAATTTGGCGACTTCATTTTCTCCTAAAATTTTTGCATATATTGATTCTATGTGTAGTTAAATAACACTAATACCATTTGTTGGCTAAAAGTGTACTATTTTGATTCTATAGCAAATAATAATATACCCTTAAAACATTCATTTCTATATATCGTGGTCCTTGGTCCAAATTTACAAATATGAGGTAACGAAACACACTTTCACATCTAGACAATATTTTCAGGTCGAAAAATGTCGTGCGACCTATTTTGTTTATTGTTGGAAAAATTCTCCGACTTTGAAACACTAAAATGCAGAATATTGATCTTTGATACTCAATTCATTTATATAATATTTGAAAAATTGTAATGAAAAGTTGACTCAATTTTAATTTCAGCCGAGACGATTGATTGCATTTGCATGTCAATATTCGCTTATTTGATATCGTTACAATTATAGCCAAATATAGATAGCCAATTTCTAAACATACACGCTTCCCATACGTATATACCCTTTAATACATTTTATTGTGGATATCTCGTACCTATCGCCTATTATATACTGCTATATTTGTCACCGAGAAGGCAATGAAACTAAGAGACCAGTTTGTAACTCCCGTTCTTGGGTAAATTTTACTACATTTCTGACACAATCCTGAATATCCCCATATATTTGGTCATTTTCAAGATTCCGCAATAATCTTCAGAGATATCATATCAGAATGTATTATCAGGGGTTGGGAAGTTAGTTATGTATTGTAAATTGGCTATCTTGATTTGACCATAATTGTGACGATTATCGAGTTATAAGTGAGTGTTGACATACAAAGTGCATTCCAAGGTTTCGGCTGTACTAAATATGAGTCAACTTTTTCATTACAATTATATATAAAATACTTAGCAAATATTTCATAATTGAACTTAATATAAAAGATCAATATTTTGCATTTTATAGTGCTTCAAAATTGGAGCATTTCCCAAAAATCAGCCTATTATACGATCACACGACGCCTTTCGACCTGAAAATATTTTCTACAGTAGATATGGAATGTGTGATTCATTAAATCATATTTGTAAACTTGATGGTAGCTTCAGTATTTATTTGCTAGTATTATGAGTTATTTAGGGGACGCTGCATTTGTCTGAACAAATAACTTACATATAGCTCAACTATACTATAGTACGGTTTTTGTGTATTAGCTTTTCTATGTTCGAGGAAAGGTCATTTGTTAGGCCTAATGAAAGTCACCTTTTTGGAATTAGGGTATGGGGTTTTTGTATTACAAAAAACTGTACTATACTATGGTTGAGCTATATATAAGGAATCTGTTGTTTGAATTATGAAGTTGTCATTTGTCAGAATGGTTTTTACTGTGCTCTGATTTGGAGAATCCATTTTGCATTTTGGTTATTACTTAAATGTCAATCATTACTATATCACTCGAAATTTATAACTATGAGAAGAAACGTATTTGGATATGATGTGTTGCCTGTTGAGTAGGTTAACTGGCGAATATTTGGAACATATCTTCTGTCGTAGTAGATCATCATATTGGACAAGGTTTTATAGAAAAACAATCTTTCATATGATCAATAGATAAGGTAGAAAAATTGCAAAATGGTTATAGAAAGGGCGGATTTAAAGCTAGGACGGGATCATGACGGGATATTTCTTGGATTAGCTATCAATTTGGTTATGAGTAGTTGATCGGGGATTTGAATACGAACTAAATGGTGATCGAATTTTTTTCTCCTATTACTTATTTCATGTTCTGGAGTGTGAGATACGGTGTTATAAATCATGGAGAAGAAGAAGACAGTGTTTTTAACTGTCATTATTGATTTGGAACCGACTGTAATTGCGTCTAGGTGTTTTTCTCTTTCGAGAAATTGGGAGCAGGGATTTTTTCGAATTTTTACTCGGTTCTAGGAGTGTTTCTCTGTTTTATCGAAAAACTTTCTTTTCCAAAACAATAACAACTAAATTGTGTCGAAACTAAATGCAAATATTCATTCTCCCATATCTGAGCCCAATAAACTCGATACAAACCATTTTGACACTGTCCAACCTCGATATATCCATTTTGACAAAGTCTAAATTCGATAAACATCATTCTGACAAAGTCTGAACTAGAGATTATGACAAATGACAACTTCAAAATTCGTATCAACGCATTCTCCCCGATATTTATCCTTCGAATCATTTATAATGCACTTCTTATTTCTCCCTGTTCCAGAGAATAATTGTAGTTTCCAGTTTTTGACTTATATTTGCTGAACCGCTAATGTTTAAGTGGTAGAGCTATTGTGCAAACTTTTGGTTGGAAATTGTAAATCCTTCCCAAATTTCGTGACCCCTGCGTACACTCTGACTCCGCCCACTGGTATAACTCCACAAGGGCATATTTCAAATTACCTTCACCCAGAGCCACCAGCTTTTGCATCGAATTTTTTTCTTATCTCTCTATTTCATGCGTATTGTTTAGAGTATCGATATTTACACACTTAGCAAATCAAGAACCCAGGGTCCTAGGTTATTTTCAAGACCCTCTGATGTATTTGATTTGGTTTTATTTGATGTAACGCAACTAATATTTCATTTAATTTGATTTTAATAATTAATTATATCAAATCCACAACTCTGTAAGAGAGGTATATAATTTATCACATAAAGAGAAATTTTGCTTGTATGATAATTGTAAACTATCTCTTTGAAGAAACTCTTTATGTATAACTAAATGTTAACAGAGGTCTTTTGATTATACTTGTGATAACAGGTAAAATATTCCCCATTCAATTGATAATGTTACTAGTTAAGCGTTAAGTATAGCTTTCAATTATTCGATTTTAGCTACTAGTTTGTTAAAATTCTTAGCATTTATTAGGCATTTATCAAACATAGTATTTATACATATTTTATCTTTATACATTTTTGAGATAACAGTGGTACAATTCCAAACCGACACCCCTCAGATACGACCACCCTTCGAATGCATAATTATCTCACAGTCTCTTGGGAATTCCCATTAGGGAACTACAATCTCCAAATCCTATAATGAAGTCACCTCCCTTATACGGTCGTTTTCAGCCAGTCTGAAGGTTTACCTGATTCGAGGAGTTCACTGTGTTTATTTTTAATTTCCAGATTAACATTAGTATCAAAGTCAAGCAAGAAAATATAATGGATAAATTTATTTCTACGTTATATATTTATGTTTCGGTTATAATTATTAGTATATCCATAGCCTACTATACAAAAGGTCTAATATTAACATGTCAATTTTGGACTAGGGATAGGTTAGGTGATAGAAAAATTCTTTCTGTGTTCTATATTGCAGAACGGCTCATTTTGCCGGAAAATGGTATTGCATATTTGTAGTGCAACGGATCTGTAACCTCAAGCAAGCTTCGCTTTGTTGCGATGCACGGCTGGCGAACACCTATGGTGTCTATTTTTCGCCATTTTTACCGTTTTACGCGTTGGAATATATCTAACATGCTTGCATGTGTATTCAAGTAAATTTATTTAATGTCCGCGGCAGAGTCGTAATAGGGTTCGGGTTCAAAGTTGATCAGTTCTAACTTTGTGCGTAATTTTTAAATTCAATGATTGAATTTTATTTTTAAACTAATATTCTTGTTTGACTAATCTATATTATTAAATCTCAATTGTTGTTTGTCTGTCTGTCTGTCTGTCTGTCCATTGTCAAGGAAAGGATTTACGGTATCCAATTTTGAAATTGTCGCATAACTTTGTATTTATCGTGTTTATCAAGGAAGTAAATAGAATTCGAATAAACTTCACTAAATATATCGAACATGCTGAGTCCGATTTTCACACTTTTGGATTAATCATATGTAAATCTATTGTTGTTTTTATGAATAGAAAGTGAACAAATTTCAAAATTGAGGTAGAATCATACTTTCACCGACTATACTGGGGTAATTGAGTATGCTGAGTCTGAATATGGTATTGTAAACAACATCTATATTATTAAATCTCAATTGTTGTTTATCTGTTGATATGTAAATATATTGTTGTATTTATGAATAGGCTTGCTCTAAACAGCCACCTAGGGGTAGCTAAGTACGCTGAATTCGAATTTCGCATTTTCAAGGTCCTCATATGTAAATGTATTGTTGTTTACGAATATAAAGTAAACAAATTAGCAAAATCTAAAAATTTTAGATACTTGCTCTCAATGGCTAGCCTGGGGGTTTTGATCTTACGAAATAATTCAATAATATGTATGCCATATACGTATATTGTGAATTACATAATTCTTAATATATCTATATTATATTACTCAAAGGGGCCTTCAATTTGGGGAATAATGGATATCTCGAGGTGCAATGCGCCAAGTTCATCGCGAAGCGATGCGACGTGCCAAAGGCTTGTATTAGTTAAAATGTCAACGAACCTATATTTTAGAGGAATTTCAGTTAGTATCTACACTTGTTTACACTTTGGGTTGGGTTCGGGTTCGGGTCTGGTCGTGTTCTGAAAAGTGGACCCGATTCCAGCTCTGGTCTGCGTAATAAATCATTGAAAGATTTATTTTTGATGTATTTCACTGAATGTTAAAATAGTAGTTAAATTTAATTTGTAAATTAATACATAATCATAATCATAGTTACATATTTATACCATTTGACAATTCAATTAATTTACAAAACTAGTGAGTATGTACATATCGTCCACAATATAGTGGTGGTTACATTGGCTAAGTACTAAGTACATTTTAATTAACAAACATGGTTACAGGTTTAACAATTTGAAATTTGAATTATTTTGCACAATTGGGACTATTGAGTAATTTTTTGCATCCTAATTGTTCTGGGTTAAAGCCTAACATATGATGGTAATATTCCCACAATCTGTAAAACCTCAAATCTGATAGGTCAATACATTTTGACACCTATCTCAGAGTACTTTTAAGATAGCGCTTAGATCTTAGAACTTTGAACTTGTCCCTAGAATTGTCACATTTCACATATGCTAAATTTCAAGTCTCTAGCTCTTATTAATTACTCAATTACAAATTGTTCCAGAGATGTCATGGTTGGAAGTAAGAACACAATCTATGCCAAAAGGAACGACTAATTTTCTGACACATTTGTATACAACTACAGTCAACTCCCCTTATATCGGAAGCAAGGAACCGCAATAATTACTTCTATACACGCGGATTTCGATATAACCGATGACATTTATGTTTCTTTAACGATTTGTGACTATATTTGTATAATCTCAGACTTCGATATAGCGAAGATTTCTAATTATCCATGTTCGATATAACGGGAGTTGACTGTGTAACATTACAAAATTAATTAAGAAAAATACTCACATGATTGAATTGAAATGAAATTTAGTAGGACTGTTGTATGAAGAAAATTTGTGGAAGAAATGAAGTTGAAATACAATAAAGTTGAAGAATATCAAAAGTATTAAGGTCGTGAGAAACGAAATAAATCAATTACAGTGTTACAAATGCTTGTTGATTGATATTACATGCTTAATTTAATACTAACTTCAAAAATCTAAACTGACATAACTGGTCCTAATAATTGGGAAGGAATACATTTGACCTCAAGAAATTAGTCATCTTAAGTAAATTTACACTAAGAATATTCAAGTAATCAATACATAGCTACAAAGCATACAAATCATCAAGCAAAAACTGGTCGTCTATGTAATTCCTATGTAAAGTTCGGGCGTTCATAAATTTTCAAAAATAATTATTTTAATTTCAAATTGGATATGCACAATGTACCAAGCGAGATGTAAATATGATTAAAATGATAAGTTGTTATCACAATTATTTCAGAAGATATTAATAAAAAACCTCGACCAAAATGTAATGCAAAATTGCTTACTCATCATGTAAAATTTGGCGATTATGAGTGATGATATGAAATGTACCAACTTTCTTCTTGACACTGGCATGATCCTTTTCAAAATGGAACCCATACTTTTTGAGAAAAAGGTGTTTTAGTGGGGATTTGAATCGGCTGCTGAATCAGCTGCTAAGATAACACTCGTTGCTTTATTTATCTCCTCTAAATTTAGCACTCTACTCTACTCTACGACATCGCCATTTTATCTATTAGATACTGTTATATTGCTCTACTTTTTTAGTTAATGAATTCTTCAACAATGAAACACTTACAGGGTGCCAACCGTGTGATTCGAGTTGTACAAATGGATGTGATGGTGAGTTTGAGTTTGTTATGCATAACTTTCTTGGTATCTTTAGCTTTTGATTTTAACCGATTACTGCCGAAGTGTTATGTTCGTAATGAGAATGAACACTAAAAATTTTACCACTGGGTTTTAACCAATTCCCGCACCAAAAACGAGATGATGTCATTAAATCACCTGTTTTCCCGGCAGTATGTGGTTAATAGAAAATGTAGAGGAGAAGTTCTACTATGTTTTGCGAAAAATTTAACATGAAATCGGGCGAAGTCAGATCTCTCCCAAAAACGGGCTATTTGGAACTTATTTTATTGTATTTGGCTGAACATTTGCCAAACACTTATTTTCATTGTGTAATAATTTTAGTATATATTTATTGTTTATAATTGTGACCAGGGCAAAGTCCCGACCTTCTGCTGGTATTTTTCCAGTTTTTTGGACATTAGAATACTGTCTATCAGAGCTGCAAATGGGTCATATGAAGTGACCCATGACCCATGTGACCCATCGAAGTAGTGACCCATGACCCATGACCCATTTATTATTTTCTGACCCATTCTGACCCATTATGTATTTCATTATTAGGAGCAAGTATAATGTAAGTATTTAGTCTAACACAATAATTAAATTAAGTTGTTTTTATATCCTTCCAACACAACAGAGACAGCTTCGATAGTTTCTGGCAACATTGCATTCCGCTGAGATGTTACAATATGCCGAGCATTAAAGGCACTAAAGTGTCTCTCGCTTTCGGATGAGGATGCCTGAATTACCAATAGTCTCATGGCAATTATTGATAATAATGGAAACCTAAGTTTATTCTGCTTCCACCAATCAAGGAGATTAAAATTCTCCCGTTTCGGAACAGTTTCTTGAATATACATTTGCAATTCTTCATTAAATTGTAAATCAATGTCTGTAATTTGATTTGTTGTTGTTGATGTCGTGGTCTCATTGATTTGAAACCAACTGAATGGATCATATTTAACCTTCTTTTGAGGTTGCATATCAAGGTTAGATTGATCCAACTCAAAGTGGTAATGGCAACATCCTCGATATTAACACTTTTATTAGTTTGATCCACCTCTTTTGCTAGACTAAGAAGAGATTCCTTGATCTGTCTAAAGAAACCCTCCCGATCAACTTTTGATCTTACGAACGTAAATGATCTCAACGATGGATCAAGAAACGTAGCACTGAGATGAAGCATCTCAATACTGTTCCACAACTTCTCTGTCAATACCGGAAGAAATTCTGCCTTCAGAACTTGCTGTATTTCAGAATCTTCTTCTTTTATTTGCCAAAGCTCGTACAGCGTGTAGTATACTGGAACGAGATTTTGAAGGGTCGGTTTATTGGCATATTCTAGCAAGTCAAATAAATCAGAAAAACCAGATAGAAACTCAACAACTTCCCTTAACTAATCGATATCGAAATGATAAATTAAATTCTCTCGTTTTCATTTTCGAAGTTCTATGACTAAAGTCTCCCTACTCACTAGAATAGAAAAAAACATAGAATGTAAACTCCTCCATGGGCGTGTTTCACCTCCGTGTTTTAGTGTTGTAGGAAGTTCTGATTGAATTCCACACGCTTGATTAACAAATTTTACCAAAGTATGAGCAGACTGATCAAGGAGCTTCAGTTCAGGATTTGAGTCCATAGCTTGTTTCCATGCAATGTCAATTACGGTATTTATACGATGACATGCGCAATCAACATGGGTTTTAGCAAGAGTAGCGCATATGAAATTTGATCCTTTATCAGTAGTACATGGCGTGTCCACAAGAGATAGATTTAGTTCAGACAGATTTTCATCAATCACTTTTTCTATATTGACGGCAGTATGCTTTTCAGGAAAATAGGAACATCGATACATTGAATGATTCAGGGTCCACGAACCATCTATCTAGAACACGGTAAAATCGAGATAAGAATTATGGTTTATGTTATCTGTCGCCAAATCTGTAGTAAACGCCACCATTTTGTTCAAAGAACATTCCGCAATTGATTTCTTTATTTTCTCGTGACACTCAGTCATTTTCTCAAATGTAGACTTTTTGACCGTTTCTCTACCAAAAAGCACGTCATTAACATCAAGATTTCCGTACATGCTTCCAATTTGGATCATTTTCTGAGCAAATAATCTCAACCCGGGATTATCGACAAACATAAATGAAGTACCACCTTGAACAACCATACGGACCTCTGCATCCTTCACTCGCTTCCCTTCTTCTCTCGTGAAGTGCTTTCCTGGGGTTTTCTTGAAAAAACTTGCTACAGAAGATTGAGTTTCCCCTTTGGGGGAGCAGGTTTTGCAATGGTCCGCGAGATTTTTAGTTCCATATAATCTAACAGAGCCATCAGTTTGTTTTGCTTTGAATTTTAGACATGCGAAGCACTCTTTACAGGCTGACCAACCAAATAGTAATTCATTAGTTGCTTTGATTTTTATCAATCGGAATTTCTTCCACACATCTGCTTTGCACTTTGGGTAGTCGTTGTTGCATAAGAACATATCACCATGGTGGAGAGCAGCCCTTACATCTTCACAGTTGTTAGACATTCACTACAGTAAGTAGATCTCAGAGGAATATATAAATGAAAACTGTCAGTCTAGATATATATTTATACTTGAAGATTTCTGTCTATTTGAATTGCAATCCTAAGATTCCGGTAATATTGTACATAGTAGGTTTGCCGATAAGATTAAGACACGAAAACTTAATTGATGATTGCAGTTACTACACCTGAAGACATAATATGACTCTCACTTGTAGTATTCCAAACATTTAGTATAATGACCACCTCTATTAACTCTATTTAGAAGGTTTTCTAATTGACAAATAACTCTTTTAAGCCTACATAGTATATAAATAAAAATTTGATGGGTCATGACCCATTAACGCATGACCCATGACCCACTGACCCATCTTAAAAAAGTGACCCATCTGACCCATTGACCCATTTGCAGCTCTGCTGTCTATATTACCTTGAATTTATTTCATCATTTTTGGCAGCTTATTAAGATTTTGCCATCCTAGATTCAAGAATTGCTATTGATTTTTCTTATTGATTTCATTTTGTTGAATTGCATATCTGATTTCTTTATTATTTAGTCAACAAGGATTTTTTGGAATTTATTAGCTATAAGTAGGAGTTACTTTTTCATTTACATTTGGCAGGTAATTTTCCGCAATACTGAGAGGTGCAACATCTCTCACATTATAAAACGGGCCCGGGATGGCAGAAGCCTAACTTAAAATCATGGCAACGCCGCAAAATGCGGCCTCAAAAGCCCCAAAATGGCTACTTCATGATATAGCAAATTTCAAAATTACTCTACTTTACGCAAATCATTGCAACATTATTCAAAAATTCCAATGGAAGTTCTTATTCTTTCTTATTACAAGGTTCTGATTTCAGGTTTCAGTCTAAAATCTAAATCTATATTATTAAATCTCAATGATTGTCTGTTTGTTTGTTGTTTGTTTGTTTGTTTGTTTGTTTGTTTGTTTGTTTGTTTGTTTGTCCGTGTCAAGGAAAGGATTTATAGTATGCAATTTTGAAATTATCGCGTAACTATGTATTTATCGTGTTTATCAAGGAAGAAAATAGAATTCAATAATACTTCACTAAATATATTGAACATGCTGAATCCGATTTTCACACTTTTGGATTAAGCATAAGTCAATTCATTGTTGTTTTTATGAATATATAGTAAACAAATTAGCCAACTTTCAAAGTATACATACAGGTTTGCTTTCAACGGCTACACAGGGATGACACTATATTCTGAACCAGAATTTCGCATCTTCAAGTTTTCTTATTTACATTTATTGTTGTTTTTATGAATATAGTAAACAAATTTCAAAATTGAGGTAGAATCATACTTTCAACGACTATAACGAGTATGCTGAGTCTGAATATTGTAAACAACATCAATATTATTTAATCTCTATTGTTGTTTGTCTGTTTGTTTTTCCGTTGAATACCTCGAGGCCTAATGCGCCGAGTTCATGGCGAAGCGACGAGCCAAAGGCTCGTATTCATTTAAATGAGCATGAAATATTTCAGAAACGAAAATGTAGATTAAACGTGATCAATGTCAGGATATTAGTTAATAAGTTTTCATGAACTTTTGTTTATTGGACTGTGCAATATAGATACTGATACAATTGCGAGCTGATTTTATGAGTGTATATTACCCGAGGATAAATATTCGGACTGTTTGCAAAAATCTTGTTGACTTATTAGCATTTTCATATTTGTGCCACAAGTGTCAGAAGTGGCACATTCGAAGTATGTTTGCACCACTATGTTTATTAATATATTTCAAAAATCGACCTATTCCCAACTCAAATTTTAGCCGTATATCCACGATATACAATTGTATATTTTGTTTGTGTGAAGTACTTTGCTCTCTTATTGTATTTTGCGAGACAATTATTTAATAAATTCATCTAATCTGTGAATTTTCTTCCAGAATTCTAACTCGATAATCGTGAAAATTATGGTCAATCAGGATATTCATTTTGTAGTATACACCCAACTTCCCATACCCTTGTGATACTTTTTGATATCTCTTGCCAAATGATGTAATCATGAATATGCCCACAATGGTCATTTTTGAGATTGAGCTAGAATTTTGAGAAATATCATATCAAAATATATTACAAGGTAAGAGAAGTTGAGTGTATACTATCAAATTGCTATCCTGATTTGACCACAATTTCCACGATTATCGAGTTTCAAGTGGATATTGGCAAAACATGTGACATCCATGGTCTGTACGATAACCCGGAAACGTACGAACTTTATCATGAAAAAGTTCTTATGCTTTGTACGGAAACGGCTTTAGATCATTTGGCATCAACATTTTGAACATAGATTAATAATTAACGTTCTACATGGTTTGAAAGATGGAGTAGTTTTCTTATATATTTGCCAATTACCCTTACAAATTAGGTCACTTCTATCTGAGAATTTTCAGGAATGTGGCTATTGTGAATTCTTACATATCAATAATAAAATTTTCAGGTGAAAATGTACCAGTTCCTTATTATCGACGATTATGGATTTATCTGCAAACTTGCTCGTCATATGTATGGTTTGGTGTTCGCAAGAGCGTTGTACAATATTAAAATGAGTATTGGAATCCATCAAGGTATATAATAGACATTTGGAGCAACTTCTGATTTAGCGACACATCGTATATGACGACCTTTGTGATTTTCCAAATGAGTGTCGTTAAATCCGAAGTTTACTGTATGATCTTTTACAATATACTCTTATAAATGACATTCGTATCATCGATTTCATTTATGAGAAATACTCCATACGTATTTTATATTACTAAAGAATGCCTCCAATCCACCCGGCCCGTATTAGGCCCGGGCCCACCTGTTTTACCCCAAGCAAACCCCTCTCGCCGGCCCTGAGCCAAATTCATATAAGGACTGGAACTATACTTATTTTCTGGTCTCGGAATATATACGTAGTGCATTGTTAATTAGAAGTACAAAAATTCATGATTTTAGCAAATATATTGAAGCTATTATCAATTTTCACAAATATTATGTAATTAATCACACGTTCCATATCTAGGATATTATTGTTAATATATTTTCCCAAGCAACGCAGGAATGTGTCAACATTCCATTCTCAGAATTATACGAATTTCCAATGTCTATTCGCTGCTAACTCCGTGCATTGTGACAGAGGTACACAAGTAACAGTTTGACATTATTTATGCACAGAGTTCCCAGTGAATATACATTGGTTAATCCATCATCCGAACGAGATATGCTTAGCAATGATGTGTAGTTATCAGACAATATGCATTGCGAAGTGTCTATAGGCAGGGACTGGCCGATGTAAATAGACACTACGTAATCATACTTTAATTCAATTAATTCTAATTATATTCCATGGAATTCTATACACTAAGACCTACCATTCTGTGGATTATAGGGGTGGTTCTTCAAAAATTGCATTTTGAAAACAGTTACATCTGGTAGTAACTGGTTGGGTGGGTGGGTCTGGAACCCAACTGTATTTCCCACTTACTACCGAACCCCCTCTCGCCCGCCCAATAATGGCTGTTAAAGGGGAAAATTGCCGCTTTTATATCGAGACACATCGTAATGAGTTTATTGAGTCCCGCAGCACCTCAATTGAACACTATAATAATTAACTAATTGCGACAGTCACAGTTTATTCGCTATAAACCCTAATTCGTTATATACGTGAAACGGAAAAACATAGTTTATCTCTATTTTGGAAGAAATGCCTAATTAGTATATTGTTTCATCATATAATCCCTCAAATTTGTGTAAAACACATTTGGAGTCATGTTGGAGTTTTTCGAATTGGTTCGGGCTCAGGTTGATTTCATGTTCATTGGTGATAATTTAGTACTTAGCACATTGTGGCCTACAGTCATATCATTCAAATAGTTGAAATTATTTACCTAGAACTCAAAAATATTATATCTATACAAAATTCTAAACTCATCATCTCATTTGGAACTCACTTGGCTGACTAGAGATCTAGACTCTAGAGCAGTGGTTCTCAATTGCCGGCCGAAAATTTTATATTGGTCTTAATGTCACTAGCACATTATTGATGTTAAATTTCTTCTGAGGTGCCTGCACAACAACCGGTTCAAATCCGGAAAGATCCCATTAAGAGAGATTTAAATTTGTATTATGAGGTGGGGAAGAAAAGGATTCGAGAACCACTGGTCTAGAGGATTTTTCACTTCGGGTTCGGCTCGGGCTCGGGTTTTGGAAAATGTGCCCGATTCTAACTATAGTGTGGAGTAGTAATTTCCCTAAACCACAATTTTAATTGTCAAACACAATATTATCCGTGTATTAATAGTGGAACGCGCTTATTTGGAAATCAAAGACTTTTTGCAGTAAGCTTAAATTCGTTTTAACCGTGATCTGAATGTTTAATCTAATGTAACTGGGAGTGTAAGAATAATCGTTATACCCTGATTTCGTTATATCTGTATTCGTTATAGCATGCCTGAGTAGATATCATTGGATCAAATGAAAACAAACTGGATGGAGGAAGTATATTCGTAATAGCCGTGATTTCGCTATATGTGTTCGTTCTAAGCGGTTTCCTCTTTATACGAAATTTTGCCTTGGATACTTAATCTAAATTCAAGGCCCGAATTGAATATCCAGCTGCCTCACATCCATCTAGCAAGCGAAGTGCCTAGTTAATTATATGCTTGCGAGTGCAGTGCGCTAATTCTTTAATTACTACCTATGTCAACTATTACTTATTCTATACTATATGTTAAGTTTCTATTATTTGGCACTTTTGCAATTCAGGTGGGCTCATGCAGTAATTATATGTCCTCAGGATAAAGCATCTTTCGGCACTTAATATAATGTTTGTTTTACTTATCATCATATGGAATCATCAAATCTTAACTCAATATAACATAGATTAAATATTGAAAGTCAAACCAAACCTAGGCACGTCATTTAATATGACATTTAATATGATATCCTTAAACTTTTTCAAATATATTCCACTAAATTCATAATACATTCGTGGTTTCTTAGGATTTAATTTTTAGGGAGATTCTTCTATCACTTTTCCTTTCTATTTTTATTCTTTTAGGACCAAGTGAATTATCATGTCTGGCATCATTCAATATATACCTTGAGGTAATTCAATCATTTACGTATATCATTCATTATATTTGATGATGTTTTCAACTCTCTGGATATGAATACTTTAATATCCGCTACCCTCTATTTTCTATTGGAAATTATTATCAATTTATTTCTTTTAGAATGGACCTCCCGTCCCTTTACTAAATGGATCTGGCCTCTATATAACTGACATTGACCACCAAGATATCTTCAACATCATCGTATGTCTACTGTTTTCTCGTTCTATTTTAGATCATTGACTTCTAAACTACCCGAACAGACAACTCTTATTAGCTCTATATAAAGTTTGGCCAGTGTGTGAATATTGATATCGCAAAATCATTAGTTCAATTGATATTGAATATATTATTGCTGAATAGGAAGTCGTGTATGCGAATTTCGTTGGTCATATTGGTCCACTTGGAATTTGTTTATGTTTTTAGTTTTCGCACCTTTTCATGATATATATTGAAATAATGCAAATAATTCGAAACAAGTTGAAATTAGATGTTATTTATACTTAACAATGCATACATTAATAGGCGTATTGTTCAATTTTAATAATATATTTATTCGTGCCAAAGTGTACTATCACAATATTATCGCTATTAATTGTCATTCCTATGACTGACTTAACATGTCCCTGGTTCAAATCCATCAATTAGCACCATTGCCTTTAGTGTATATAATGTTTTAGTAAAGCCAATAGGACCAATCCCATGTATAACTTCCTTTCAATCGTAGTACATATTTCAGGTCTAATATTTATTTGTTCCGAATTATTTGTATTATTTAGATATTTATGAAAAGGTGTGAAATCCCCAAAGCTCACAAACTACAAGCATTCCAAGTAGGCCTATATGACTGACCTAATTTGGTATAGAGCATAGCCGACTAAAGATAAGGCCTGATCATTGAGTCAATTTCACTGGACCAGGGATAAGAGGAAGTGGATATATTGGGGCGCATGCATTAGTTCTACTGCATATGTAGGCATTAATTCTATTGTGACAGTAGTCAATAGTTCTACTCGGAAAATTGGCAGTGCTTCTACTTGGGGCGCATGCATTAGGTCGAATTCCGTGTGTTGGCATTAGGTCGAATTTCATTGTTTACATTAAGTCGAATTCTATTTTAGCTATGTTGTCGATAGAGCGAATGTATTTTAGCTGTAAATATCTCTTATTTAGGGCCAATTCATATTTTGAGGAACACTGAATGCTTCCTTAAATTTCTAAAAAACCTGCACAAACGTTATATAAGCAAAACAATCCAGCGATCCGCCATTTTGCCTACTTTTCTAATAATTTATCAAACAAAAGTCCATTCAAACACAAAATAGCATGGACTCCACATCCCCGTCCCTAAGTAGCTTAATAACGAGTACAAATGAAAACTCCCAGATCGATAAGGTAGTGAACAAAATCCCTAATCCCCTCCTAATTAAATATAGCTCTACAATCATAATTAAAGGGTAGAACTAATGCCACATTCCCGATATATTTTAGTGGGAAAAATCTATAATCGCCGATAATAAGAACTAGTACATTTTTCGCCAAATACATGTATTATTGATATATAAGAATTCACAAAAGCCACATTTATGCAAATTTTCAGACTGAAGTGACGTCATTTGTTAGCCTAATTGGCAAATATATATTAAAAACTGCTCCATCTTTGCGACCATGTAGAACGTTAATTATTAATCTATGATCAAAATGTTAAAATACCAAATGATCTAAAATCGTTTCTGTACAAAATACAGTGAAACCTCGTTAATGCGAACACATTTAATACGAATTTCCGGTTAAGGCGAACAGAATTTTCCACAATTTTAGTCCATACAATGGTTATTCAATTGTTTTTGCTTCGGTTAATATGTACTCCTGATTAGGAGTACAAATCTCGACAGTTCCTTGGTATACGTATTAATGAGGTTTGACTGTATACATGATTTGCCATGATAAAGTTGGCATTTTCTGAGCTATACCACAGACCTCGGATGTCATATGTTTGTTAATTTCCTCTTGTAACTCGATAATTGTTTCAATTATGATCAATTCAGCATAGCCAATATTTAGTATACACATGACTAAAAATCCTTGTAATACATTTTGATATGAGATCTCTTGCTAATATGATGTAATCATGAATATGCCCATATATGGTCATTTTTGAGATTGCGGATTATTCTTTAGGGTTATCATATCAAATATATTCCAAGATTATGGGAAGTTGGTGTATAGTATAAATGGCTACCCAAATTTGACCGTAATTTCCGCAATTATCGATGTATAAGAGGATATTCACAAAATACCTGCAATTCATGGTCTGTTCGAAGGCTCAGAAAATGCCACGTTCCACATGGTTGCAAGGATGGAGCAGTTTTTAATATATATTTGCCTATTACGCTAACAAATGACGTCACTTCCATCTGAAAATTTTGACTTTTGTGAATCTTACATATAGGGTTGAGTTCAAGTACAATTGTACTTAATTACTTTTCGTTTAATCAAATGTACTTAAATACTGTCCAAATGTACTTGAAATTTAAATTACTTTACAAGTACTTTTTGAACTGCTATTATTAACTGAATGATTGTTTGCTTTGTTGCCAATTTATTGATCAACACGATAGTTTCTATTGTTGATTATTGCAGTGCAAGCTCACTAGAATATCCTTGATGTGTGGTATATTTATTAAGTAAAGCAGTACAAACTTTGCTAAAAGTAACAAGCAGTGGTAGGAATCAATCGTTCAAAAGTACTTTCATTTCAATTGTAATTGTACTTGTACTTAAGTACTTTCTAAAGTACTTAAACCCAACCCTGCTGACGTATCAATATTCCATTTAGGATACCGACATTTCGCTCCACTTTTGATTCGTCAATTTTTGTTAATAATTTAATAGGTTTTACATGGCTAATTATATTGCAAATATAATTAATTAATTTTGGATGAATAATTTCAGAAGAATCTAATGTTACAGTAGTGATATCGTGAACCTAAACATAAAAGTTCTGTTGTTAGCAAAGTGAAGTAAGATGATTTATAGTAAAGGTAACGAATTTATATCAGGAATTAATTCAATTGATGGAGAAGATGGGAAATGAATTTGTATGTTTGCCAGTAAACATGTAAATTCACTTGTGTAGTTCTATTTAATGTTGCAACTGTATTATTTTACAGCTTACATTTTCAGCCACATATTATTTTCCAACATTTTTATATTCTTTCAACAACTCGTCGTTTTATCAATGGACCCTGATCAGCCCTCTTACCGGCTGATCAGAACAAGTAAGGGAGGACAAAAGCTGCTTGAAGGACGCTACCTTTATTTGATGGACAGGTGAGTTGGAGAGATGACACATTGGCAGTGTCAGCAGAGAGGAAAGTGTAGAGCAAGGGTTCATATGAAGGGAATGGAGATAGTGAAGCGTACGAATGAGCATCTGCATGCATCCGATGTGCAGGCTACGGCCTGCAGTGAGATAAATGCAGGCATCAAGAGGAAAGCACGGAACACACAGGATAGCTCACACCACATAATCGGTGAGGGTATGCTAACAGCATCAGAGGGTACTGCTGCTAAACTACTTAAGCTGGACAGCCTGAAGCGGACGATACAGCGTCAGCATATAAGTGTACTATCAGCTCCAGGAGAGCCTACCGCCCTAGTAGAGTTGGTTCTACCTTCAGAATACCAGCGGACAGCCAAGGGGGAACAGTTCCTACTCTATGACTCTGGGGAAGACGATGCACATAGATTCCTCATCTTCGGGACACAACGCAACCTCGGGATGCAACAGCAAAGCAAGATCTGGCTAGCTGATGGTACCTTCAAGACGGCGCCTCCCCTCCCCTTCTTCGCCCAGGTATATATGGTGCATGGACTCCGCGGAGGAGACGATCCTATGAAGACCGGTCATCTGTTACTGAGTCTGTTCGTGCTACTGCCCAACAAGACAGAGGATACCTACTGTAGGATGTGGGAGCAGATCCGCCTACTCTGTCCTCTTGCCCAGCCTGAACAGATGCTCCTGGACTTTGAGAAGGGGCGCAATTAACAGCTTTGAGCATGTCTGGCCTAACACAGTAGTGAAGTGCTGCTTCTTCCACCTCACACAGAATATCTGGCACCATGTGCAGTCTGACTACACACATGACGAAGAGCAGGCTATGCGCATCCGGAAGATACCAGCCCTTGTGTCCGCCCGACCAGCAGACGTACCCGATCTGCTTGAGCAAGTGTC
>JAKMXF010000310.1:982695-1108966 GCA_024704765.1 Oopsacas minuta | reverse complement strand
TGCATAAACTTGATATCATAAATGCTAGAACTGTATTAGTTGCTTCATTCTGTGTTGAAGAGCCAAGTATTCTCCCATCTGTGTAAGAAAAACTCTGATTTGACATGTATTTCATCCATATGTAATGTAACATTCCTTTCTTGGTTATTGAAATTAGCAGTAGAAGCCTTCAAATATGTTTGCAACTCACACTCTAAGCCTATAGTCCCATAAAGACTACGTAGAGTTGTTGGGTGGGGAAATATTAAACAACTCAAAAACTGTAAGTAGCTGTAGCAGGTAGAAGATATAAAATGAGATTTTAGAGCTAGCACCATTGTAACAACATTGTACCGTCTTCGATTTTTGAGAATTAGTGTATTCTCAAGCTGGCACAGTAGAAATTTTAACTGGGTAACAATTCTGAATATTTCTCTAGCATATCGTTCGAAGTTCCTATCTTCGAAATCGTACTTTCAATGTTAGAAGTAGCTTGGCGAATACAGTTTTCAAGGGTCCTTAGTGTATGCAGAAACCTCGCTGATGATGGTATCGATTTCTCGAATATCACTGAGATTGTGTATTGTGAGAGGATTGTAGGTGTTAAGGAGTCATTAATTGAAACATATGCTGGTATATATATATGTTTGTCTTTTGACAGCTTTAGCAAGTTAATAGACGTGTCATCTGAAAACCATTTAACCCAAGAAGAAGGTAGTTCAAATTCTTCGAGTTTACAATTTAGCTCTCCTTATGATTTGACACCGAACTTACTATCCTCAGCTTTATGAAGATCAAGGCTCTGTTCTAAGGCTTGAAAGAACAATTTATTCTCGATCTTCCCACGATCTAAACGTTCAGGCTTCGGGGATGGTGAGCTAAGATACTTGGGACAACTGGGAAGAAGACAAGGTATAGCGTTCTTATGTAGAATTGGTCGCCGAGTAATTTTTGTAATGAGCCATCAGGTTGAGGGCATATCCATTTCAGTGATGACATTTTTAGTACGAAAGTGATTAGAACAAACAAATACGTTGTTTAGATCTTCAATATCCTGCCTGTGCAGAGCGCGTAGCCATTTTTCTCTAAGTTCAGAGTTTGAGGGTAATCTGAATACTGGTGTATATGGCTCCCCCCAATAATTACTCCGGAATCCAGGTGCAGAGCAAGTGTTAGGCATCAAGGCTAATCAGTGATGAAACAGAATAGCAGAATAAGATAAAAATGTAAAATCCTAAATAACGAAAGGCTTGGGAACATAATCTCGGGCTAATTATATATATATATACCTATATAAGAGAAGTGATTAAAACAGAATTTCAACAATTCAGATAATGTCAATTTTGCATGTTACAATAATGGGCGAATTACAAAATGCACTTTAAGTAATCCATGGTAGGTAATTCTATGCACAATAGTCAGGCCTTATATTACGTAGGTCACGCTTAATTCTATAAGATTATATACCATTGAATCTTGATTATTTACACTCAGTAATACATAAAATTAAAACAACTGATAATTAAGAGAAGCAGGTTTCGACTGTCCCTTATTATTCTATTCCTCCTTTTAGGAAGATTAGAATAATAACCGACAATCGAAAAGAGTTGGTAACTAGTGCTGGTTAGTCAGTCTTAATTAAGAATATCGCACTATTGCTTGTTAATATTTGGAAGGAACAGGATCTTTTCAGAAATTATCGATCCGATCCCGATCCCGATCCTAGTTTTTCAAGTGGATCCACGGTCTTTTTCCTACGGATATTAGGTAATGTATCCGAAGATTATATTGTACAAAGGGTTGGTTCATAAAGTACTGAGACTAATATATCGATTTCAGTTTCTATTTATGACAGCTATACGCCTACTATTACATTACAAGCGTAAATATATTGTAATCTTATGTAATCTGTTATACTGCATATTTCATAGTAGCTCTATTTTTTCAAATTCCAGCCACAATTATGTTGAGTACTTTTCAAGTAATGGTTTTTAGCAAGGAAAAATAACGTCGAACCTGTGGAAAAGGAAAAACTGGCTCACAAATTCTCAATGAATGCAGGATGTTTTCGGCAATGAATGTCCTTCAAATGCCACCATATACAAGTGGATCGAACGATTTGAATATGGCGATTAGGACCTCCATGATGATCTCCGTCCAGGTCGTCTGACCTCTTCGAGCAACCGCCATTATATTGACTTAGTTCAAAGGATATTGGATGAGGATAGACGAAAAACAATTCGGGAGTTAGAAGAAAGGGTAGGTATATCGAAGCCACATTACACTCGATTATTTTGGAAGATCTAAAATGTCAAAGGTTAGTGCACAATGGCTCTCGAAACTTCTTTCAATGAACAAAAAGCTGGAGGTTAAAGTTAGCGAGGAATATTGTCAATGTACAATTGAGATTCGTAGTAATTTTTGGATCGTATCGTGACAAGTGATGAGTCTTGGTTTCATTATTCTGGCCCAGAGAGTAAAAGTCAATCGAAACAATGAAAAAGGCGCGGTGAACCTGTGCCCATCTAGGTGAAGGCCGCAGCATCAGCTGGAAAGAGAATAGCCACGGTATTCTGGGATATGGAAGAAATTCTACTTCTTGATTGGTTACCAGTGAAGACTACCATCAACAGTGAAAACTACATCGAAGAATTGACTGAATTGCGCAAAGCCATTAAGCGTGAGAGGCGAGGCAAGTTGATACATGGCGTGCTACTCCAACATGATAACGCAATGCCCCATGTAAGCTCCAAAATAATGGATACAATTCACGACTTGGGCTTCGAATGCCTCCCTCCTATTTATAGTCCAGCCCTGGCTCCTAGCGACTACTGGTCATTCCGAGAGATGGAGAGACCTCTTCGAGCGAAGAGATTTGATTATTTCAAACGGCTAGAGAAGGAAGTGAAACATTAGGAAATAGGTACCCCTAAATAATTATATGCCACTGGGCTAGTAAAGCTAAGAGGATGATGGAAACGATGTATAGAGTTAGAGGTGGAATATGTCGGAAGATTTGACATGGATTATAAATATATATATATAGGTATTGGTTGAGATCTATATTTTACAAGTTAGTCTCATTATTTAATGAACAGCCCTTGTCTTTGCAATAATTTCCTTACTAATACGCGAATTTTGATACAATTACCATACAAAATTGCTCTCTATGCCCATGGAAATTGTTGCTGATAGGCAGATTTTGCTTTAGACCAGGTGTTGGAACTATTACTGATTGTTGTCAGTGGTGGATTGAGGGGGGGATGGGGCGGTCGCCCGGGCCCGAGCCTAAAGGGGCCCTATACAAAGCTGTAATATTTGTATATTGAGAAATTTGTTGCATTATCTTGTTTGAGTAGTGAAGCAATAACAATGATAAGGTTAATTTATTTTGAATATACGTACAATAATTTTTATAGTACAGAGATTAATGGTAATGAATAATAATGCAATGATGATCCCAAAGGAGTCTGTAGGAGTATATTCGGGGTGTCCCTAAATAAACTCCTAAAGGCCCGTGGTTGATGTCCGCCCGGGGCCCAATATACCCATAATACGTCTCTGATTGTCGTGGGGCACCAGCAGACAGCAGCTGGCGTTCCCTTGACGCAGGTCAGTTTGTATAACAGGCTTCGCCCCTGGTTCATATGTTTTATACCCATCCTGGGCAAAATTCGTTCTGGCGCCTATGGTAACAAATAAACCGTTGGCAAAAACAATTCAAAACGCCTTCTTTTCCTGGATGGAATTCTAACTAATTGAAATACGTGACACAATACACAAGTATTACCTGTGTATTACATATCCAGGGTTGCATTCGGTTAACTGGTTAACCGCAGCCATATGTGGTATGTGCTTGTATACATTGCCGCGACTAGGCGTAATAGTCCTCGTGGGTAAAGATGACGTCCCAATTATACTTTAGGAAATTATATGTGTGGCTCCCCAAATTTGGAGAAGCCCTCCCCAATTTTAATTGTTGAATTCATATACGTAGTGAATTTATTATCTGTTACCCTCAAGGTTAACTATTTTTGGATCTTTTATATATACATAAATGCACGCCCTATTAGTCAGGTGGCCTTGGGTCGAGATTCACCCGAAATGAGACACGCTGGACAAACGCACCAATTTTGTATTCGCAATATTTTGGACACTGGCATCAAATCTTTCCGCGGCTCAATGTTAAACTGATACATTTTCGATCCCAAATGACTTCTATATATTCCCCATGAATTAACCTTTCCAAAATTCATCGAGTCAACTTTACAAACAGATTCGTATCAACATCAAATATCCAGCAAATTGATGAATCACTTGACAATATTTGGAGAGATTTCTTACCTAGCAACCAATGTCTCAGGAATGTAACTACATTCTGATATTTTGTCCTAACTCCATCGAGTCTTAACCGAATGAATTCCTTGTTCGATGCCGCTAGGCTAGCTGAGCCTAGGAATGCGCATATCGACCCCCTAAATACTTTATTATTAATACTATTTAATAGACCGAGCTTAGCGGTTCCTCCATTTTCCTCAATTTTCCTAATATTTCTTATATATTTAGCATAAATACAAGCTAGAATCGGTTGTTATATAAATTATACACTCCTTGCACTGTCCTTGGCCAAAAGTATCGCCTTTTCTCATTATGTAAAACAATGAAAAAAGGCGATTCTTCTATAATAATTTCTGATATATCCACAGAGTATTCAACAAGTATATTATCGCAATGTGGCATTAGTGGTATGGTGTTCCAATATTTTTGAGGCCAGGGAGTGTTCGCGAATGTTAGTATTTAAATTGATTCTTTACCGTATAGTATAGATCTCAGTAACTGGCCCCAATATTTCCGCTAAAATGTCGAGAAAAATTGTAATGATTTAATCCTGAAAGATAAACTCGTTTGAAAGGGACAATCCGTTTTCTATTCAGTGGGATTCATTTGATAGTTTAGGTGGTTGATCCTTCCAAACTATCACATTAATCCATTTGGGGTAATAAACTGACTTCCCACTGAATATAATATCGGTTATCCCCATGTAAACTAGTTACCTACATTTGATTAATCATAAAATGTAGGTTACGGGTTACAGCTGAATTGATTCAACCCTAGAATAACCACCAGAATTTCTGAAGGGTCAATCTATTTAAATCTTTTAGAAATAGATAAAGCTGTTTTGGCACAAAATACACCTCAGTGAGAAAAAGCCTTACTTCAATATGTATTCATATTCGCAGCATCAATACTGAAGGTAGAAAATTTTTCGAATATTCCACAAGTAAATCTAATGAGTGTCAAAATATTATATTCGGATAATTTATGTATTTTCCAATACTTCTTGACAGGGTTCCTGATTGAGGAGGTTAATCTCGATAATGAAATCATCGTTTAAAGTAGTGCTTATATTCTTATAGCATGTTTAAAAAGGAAAGAGAATCGGTGTAAGAGTGTTCTGCGGACCAAGTCTTTAGGGATCCCAGTTGCTAGAACACGTGCGGTTTAGGTTAGCTTAAATACCGAAACCTCAAGCGATATAGAGATCAATCCAGTGATAAAAGGCCCTCAACACACCCAAAATATACTTTTTAATCCAGATTATTTCCTTGTACTCGTTATAGGTCTCAAAGTATCTCTCCCTGCGCTTTATTCAGATTTTCTACTGTCATAGGAATTACTCCCCCCCATATGTATCTTTATATTATCTCTGAGGATCTATTCAATTCCAATAAAATATTTGCAACAAACTGAAACCTAATACAAAGAATATTGTAGGGGTCCATTAAAGGCGTCATCTCCAATTCTACTTTAGGAAATTATATGTGGTACCCGTAATTAGGGGGGCGCTCACCAAAATTGTTGGACAAGAAATTTTGCAAAGTTTGGGCGTAATATTCTGTCATTACTTCAATATGATGAGTTACCTAAATTTTTAATTACCTGCATCGAGGTGAAATTTTTGTAGAAATTTTCATTTGAATATATCCATGGTTTATCCCTATTGCATTTAACAGCCTTTCTGTGAGGACAGAACTAATTTACAATTAAAATACTTCCCGATTTCTGAATCATACATAATTAGTATATTAGCAAAGTAAGCATCACTCCTATTAATCGACAATCTTCCTGGTTCATTTCGAATCTGGATTTTATACATTTATTCCTGAATAGATGACGTTAAGGCAACTGTTAACGAGAAACTTGTTTCAGCTCCACATGTGATCCAACTAACGATGCATGCGGGCGGGCTGCTCATTATCATTATTTCATTATTTTGCGGCGTATCAGCGTGAAAATTGGTTCATCCTTAAAAAATATGAAAATTATTGTAGTCAAATTTGATATTTTACTATACTAGACCAAGAAAAGGAAAAATTTGATATTTTTGTACAGTCATGATGACGTAGTAATCCCATGATGAGTTAGCTTTTGGTCAGAATCATGACGGCAGGACATTGTCAATTTGAGGGGTACCTGTTTTTATACTTTCCGACTTCTATCATGTATATTGGTTGAGCAGTGGTAAATAATGTAAATTTTAAAATATCCAAAAAAGATGACAATGACGTCATAATTTTGTCATAGGTGTGTATTTTTGTCCGAGCCAGGCCAATACCATAGTATCCCAAAATTATTTTCTCATTGAAATACTTTAAAATCGTAGTAAAATAGGTCCTTAGTTACATTATAATCAACAAATGATGCATATTTGACTAATATTTCCAGTCAATACATAATCAGTCTATTGGATGTAGAAGCAACAGTTTATCTAGATGCCAGTGGACTTTAAGTACAATCTAGCACTGATTGAGGACCCTAAGTGCCTACTCTGTGATTCAAGCTCATATAGGTATATGATGAGGATCTTTCTTTTTAGAAAAAGGCCGGCTCAGAGGAATCCCTGCTCATGAATGTACCGGTCCAGGTGAAGGATTATCCGTTCTACTTCTCACCAAATAACTAAATACATAAAACAAAAGAAATACTCTACATTTTATTCTGATTATATGTACAATGAGACCTCACTAATACTACACGGTAAATACCAATTTCTGAATTTCAAGAACACTTATTACATCAATTTGTATTACGTGCTCCATCCAGATGAAGCGAATATTTTTGAAGACATAAAGTCCAGTATGTAAAGTACAGAACCAATTAGTATATCGAGTATATTCCCAATATGATATTGTAAACAACCTATTGTGAATATTTGTTTACTTTTAGGTACATACAGTAAACAAATTTCACAATTATGGTAGAAACATGCTTTCAAAGACTATACAGGTGTAATTGAGCATGCTGGGTCCGAATATGATATCTATTATTTGGAGATATCTTATCAAATTATGTTATCAGGGTATGGGGAATCAGTTATATACTACATGTTTCCCAGACTCTTACCATAACGTTAAAGACATCTTTATGATATTGTTACTCAATCTCTGTCCGCGACCCCTTTAATGTGAAAGTGGGCCCTCAGGTGAAAAACTGTTGAAAACCACTCAGTGTTCCCCCTAAGCCAAGTTATGGGTCACATTTGGTCGGCCTCATGGTCTGTTTTATCGGCCAAAAACTATCTAATTGCGGCAAAGTTCCTGCTGGAGATGGCGACACTTTTCAGAGCATACAAATGAAACCCAACATGGATCTGCCGAAAATCGCTGAATTTATATCATATATCGTAATAATATAATAAACCAGTACTCCACAGGGAAAATTGCGCAAACTTTAGATTATGATTGGCTATAGGAAATTTGAAATATTCATTTTGATCGGCTGCAGATCCGAATTGACCGGCCGTCGGAATGCCAAATTGGCGTTTTGGGCGGCCAGTGGGCCGGTCAAAACGCTTAAGGGGAACACTGGAACCACTGCTTTATTGACTACAATGAACCCTAGTTGGAATGCTCAGTTATTTCTGGAGATACTTACATTAATAATTGTTCTATTGCTTACATTGTACATAACTTAATGAATATTTTTCTTCAGTTCGCGAATATTTTTATTGAAACAGATACTTCTGACTCTTCTCTAATACAGTTACAAGCTACGGAATTGGTAGACGGGCTCATTCAGATATACAATTCTACTTCAAGGGGTAGGCTATATAGAAATCATATAAATAATTATATTATATCTTTCATTTTTCCTTGTAATTCACTTATGCATGGAAATTTGTCAACATCTCTAGAAGTTGACTCTTCCCTAATATGTGGGAAACAAGAAGCATTTACAATATATCAGAACATTTGAATTCATACATTCCATGTTTCTTGCAAGGCATTTTTGCTTCGAAATACAATGCCTTTAATAACCATAAGTGATAAACCTTATTGCATATTTGAGCATCGTGGGAACTTGAGAAAATGTTCCTATTCCGATATGTTCTTATAACCTAAATTTGTTCTGATATACCTAACACAATTCTTGTTCCTCCAACGACGCTCAGATGGGAATTTATGTGGGATTTACAAGACATTTTCATGAGTTTTTCTTACTATCCTATTGAGGAGGCTTTGGGTGTGACCATCTCCTTGGAACATCGCTCCAGGGGCACTTCTTGATCTGTCGTATTCATTTCTGTCTCGTCATTGGGCCGGGCAATCCTTGTCCCTTGAAAGCGTACCATCGATACTGCTACCCCATGCTGACTGTCAACTGTTTCTAAAGGTTTAACGGTTGTTTAGGTTCTACTTGGCTTGGACCTTTGGCAAACCAGACAGGTCCGACAGTATGCTCTAAGCGTCTCTCGACATATCCAAAAATAGTGTCTTCGTAGCATTCGTAAGTTCGAGCTGGCCAAAGTGCGTCTCCGAATCGAATGAGTTATCCGAATTCCAACTGTAGCCTTTGTTACCAATACCCTGTTGTTGATAGGCTAGACATTGTCTATGATTCTTAATCTTGGAGCGACCTTCCTCAACCAACCTACCACTGACCACGAATCCCGAATCCAACAATTGTTTGAGTGTACCCTGAATGACCATATCTTTCCTTTTCCCTCTCTTTAACGTGCCTAGCCACCTTTTCAGATCGGCTAAATTGTACGCCTTATTTCCAAACTCTTCTATAGTGTTCATCCTTCATCCAGTCGCAAACTCTTGCTGCTGAAAAATCTGGCAATGCATTTATTGACGCTGCCCGATAGCGGATCTCGTACAAAATTTCTTCTACTTTCATTAGCCATCCTGCATAGGTGTGCTTTGGGCTCCTCTAATTCCTTATCCATTTTGAAAGATTGTGATCCGTCAGGAGGATGACTTTCCCCTCTGCACATTCTCCACTTGCTTGTGGCCGCTTCTAGTGCCCAATCTTAGGCTTAGGACAATAACTGGGCTTCTCGACTGCTTACTAAACAAGAAGCCTTCTCTCTGTGTCACTTGCAGCCCAGAAAGATGCCTTAATTACGCCGAAATGACACTTGCCTATCCTCAATTTTACATTGGCGTTACCGTAAAACGTTATTCTCACTTGCTGTTCGAAGAACCTGGAGGACACACAACATTCTTAACATAATATTCTGCTCTTTCATTTCACTTTGGGAAAGTTGGGGTCTGAACTTTTTATATTCACAATTTAAAGCCATTGATAGTTCAGGACACGACAGCACAGCAAGTTTCAGCATCAAATATCTGTCGGACTGCTAAAAATGGGAAAGTATGACATATGTGAACAAAGCTAGCGTGACGTCTCTGTACAGAGATCAATTGTTGAAGTTTCCTCCTGGAACTCGATTAGTGCGTACAAATTCACCGGAACAACACTCTAGGCTATTTATCCATTGATTAATGGTAAATACCGTGGACAACAACTCAAATAATGCGTTAAAACAACATCCAAGGCTTCTTATCTACTAATCCAGCGGTTTCCAACCTTGGGAACATGTACCCCTTAGTGGTCCACGGACGGCAGCAGGGGGTCCACAGGATCTATTTCTTTTTATGAGAGGGAGTCCACAGAATGTGTCAAAATTGGTAAAGGGGTCCAGGTTTGAAAAAGGTTGGGAACCGCTGCACTAATCCCAGCTAAAATACTGTCGAAAACAACTCGAATAGTACGTTAAAATACCCTGAAACCATCCAAGGTACACAAATGTCGCACTGTTGTACACATACTTCATATTCAACGAACCAAGCCTATTCCACTGGAAATTTTACTGTATGTTTTGGAGGCTATAGGTATCTTTCTTCCTGATCCCTTTTACCTCCTGTAATTAATTGCAATCCTCCACCTACTATCCTTTTTCCTTACAAGCACAACATTAGAACCCCATGAAGAATTAGACTGTCGGCATACTTCATTTCTCAACATCTCTGCCTACTCTTTTTCAATTTCTTCCTCTCATTTAGGAAGTACCCTTCTTCCTCTCGCCTTCATTGAACTACCTCCCCTATCGATGCGAGTTTGTGCTGTCTCCGCATTCCAACATCGTTTGCAAGTGTCCTCCTCTCCACAACCTTAGCATCTCCTTGACGAACATTGCCATTCGATATGCCCCGACTTTGCGCATTTGAACATACAAATGTCTGCTTATTGTGCCACTCGCATAATGGTATCGGCCCCTTCTCTGTCCTCTTGAATTTACCCTAACCACCTTTTCCAATTTATTTCCCCTACTCGAATCACTAGGGTGGCTGATGTTTTTTGCTTCTTGCTCGTAGAACTGCTAAAACGTCCGTTTTCCTCTAGCATTGATCCGCTGGGATCCCTATTTCCATTAGGGCTGGTCTCTCTTTGGCTACAAAATCCCTATCCCTCTTGAACCGAATGGGATTCCCCATTCCCCGCGCGGGATGTGGATGATTGACCTAATATAGGGATGGTTAAACTTGGATCAATACAAGCGGTTAACCGCTGCTATTTTTCTCCAATGCAGCAATGATTTCAATCCCTAGCTAAATATGCAATCTTGTTGTGATTGTATATGACAAAATGTTTGAAAATTGAAAATATGAATATGAAATATAGCATCTCACGAATACCTAAATAGTTGAATTTCTGTATATATATATATCATTCATGGGTGTATTATTAGGGGTGCAAGGGTGGCCGCCACTCCAGTTTGAGGCAATAGAACCGGGATAAGTTTGAATATAGCAAATATTTTGGCTGTAAAAAGTTGAAGAAAATATTGAATTTATAACATGTCATAATTTAAGACTATCTTCTTCAGATATGTTAGAAATTAATTCACCCAAATTGTTGAATAATTTGCTTCTATTTTCTAAATTACTAAGGATTATACGGAATCTGCTGGATTATAATTGATTCTTGAAACGCTCCCGGTGGAAGAATAATTAAATAAGTATTTCTGATATTTATTGATAATATTTAGTGTATTTATTACGTAAAACTGAATGACTGAAAAGAGAGCTAGAGATTCTGGTACTAACCAGCCTTATATAATGATTTTTGTCGCGAAAAGGCCTAGAACCAATGAAATATAGACAGTAGTCTTCCTATGATATAGGTACTTCAGGTCCCGACCTGTCCAATCCAGAATTTCCCAGTGGAACTACCATGTAAGATGCCCAAATCTGTTAGTGGTCACTCCGTTAAAAAGGAGTAGTTTCTGGCAGATTCATGGTTAAAAATATGTGAAGACGGAATTTCGTATCTGGCCTTTGAAAATCGTCTCAAAACTGTAGATATGATATGTTTCTCTAAAGGTCCATGGACAAACAAGCAATGTGGTTTAATACATTCAAAAAAGGAAAGGCTGGGTTTGTTACGCATCAGAAGAGTTCAATTCATTTGATGCCTGAATTTGCCCTGAAAGTTTCGGAGTATACCTGTCAACACAGAATTCGGTTAGACGAGTTAGCTAAGCCAGAGTTCGAGGTTGCAAGGACAGGTTTCTTCCTCCAGTTTAGGTTAGATGCAAGATTTATCTTATTTTTCAGAAATAGTTACGCCTATGATCTCATTTGTACGTCTAAACCATAGGGACTTTGCTGGAAACGACACTATACGATCCAGGTTTTACTTGGTGACTGCACCTACCCATAGTACATTATTTCGTGCTGTCTCGTACATTTCATTGGTTCCAGGCTTTTGCCCGATAAACCGTAGTCCGAAATTCACCTTAGAAGTAATATTTTAGTATCATTGATTAGCAACGGCTGTGTTTCTCTATATTTCGGTCGCAGCCCTCTAAAGCAATTTCACACTCTATGATGCATTCATTCCCACCCAGAGTACATAGATTGAATTTGCGGATCGTATGCTGCAATTTATCACCAAATTTAATATTCATTTGAGCGCCAATTTTGTCGCCATTTGTCGAAATTTATCCATCTATCTAGTGTATTAGAATCTGCCCAGATTAACACTATTTCTTTTTGATGGAGTTTTCCACCCGATCAGCGGATTTTTCTCAATTTAGTCAACTTTGTTGTATTAACTGAAAATTTTTGTACTTATTCGCAACGGCATGACCCACCGTGGTTCATAGAGTATATAAATTACATTCGTGATTTTCTTTTACTATTCTTATTATTCCATAGATAATGGTTAGGACTATTGAAATAGTAATAGTAGCAGCAGTTCCCAACCTGGGGCGCATGGACGGACAGCACCAGTGGACCACATAATGTGGTAAATTAGTATAGGGAGTCCATAGGTTAAAAATAGTTGGGTACTGCTGTAGTAAGGTTTTAGCTGGCCTAAAAATTCTATCACAGAAATATTACACAAATTTTTCGCTAATTATCAAAATTACATTTTCTTAGAACGATCGCAGCGTAATGAAAATTACGCTGAATATGCATATATAACAATTTTAAATGGATCCCGTTTATATTTGACCACTTAATAGAATAAACCCCTTATTATCATAAAGGTTCAAATTGATGCTAAAGATTTCGTTTCAAAAGTTAATCTGGGGAATTTGTAGGACAATTATTCGGATTTCATCCATAGGATTTGAGGAGAGAACATGAATTACACTAGGGGACCAAAAATATTGAATATCCTGAAATATTTATCGGATCCATGAGTTTAAAATTAGTCGGGTCCGGTGCATTACGCCATTTACACGGAGGGTAGGGGGGGTGCTTCCTCTGAAAAAAACAAAATACCTAACCCTGAGCTGCAATACCAGTCTATCGGCAGGACATGTTTTTACAATATTATTATTATGCCTTTGTTAGTCAGAATTTTTGTATAGCTCCACTTTTCCGTACCTTTTGCGAATGTATTAACTTTATGGAAATGATTCTGTTCCTGGAGACGTGTCCCAATTAAGCTGTTTTCTCGATTATCCGGTGTCCCTATTAAGTGAAGTTGAATGTTGCTTGTTGAGTACCGGGGAGTGTATTATGTTATCTATCTTTCCTCGAGTGATCGCTTTAAAATTATCTACAAGTATCTTCCCTCGTGTGATGGAATATGACCGAAAAACCAATCCAAACAGGGTTATTAACTGATTAATGTATATGTGTAACAATGTGGATTTAATTCCTGTCTCTTTATTTAGTATTACAGATATCTGGTGAAGCTACGGTTGGAGTGTATCAAACGGTAATTTTGATAGCAACTTTATCTTATATCTTATTTTCATCATACATTCCTACTATTTTGTACAAGCATTTATGATTTGCGACTTACGTGCATCGATCCGTAAGTCTGCCCATACATCTGTCCGAGCTGCCATCTGAAATTTAGTTAAACAGGAATATTGATACATACATACATAGTAGACCGAGCGTCGTGTTCAAACTTCACATCGACACAACACGAAGGACAGAAACTAAAACACGAACTAACCTCTCAACCGAACACCAACACGAATAATACAAGTAATTATATTTTAGATTCTCAAAACATTATATTTGAATTTGGATAACCACCAAGAAATAAAATAAGCGTAAAACCCTAGAGTACGTATACTATCCTTACTATCCTTAATCAAATACCATCCTTAATACGAACACGAATAAGGAGTACAATTTTTGATTCCCCAGCATTTTCCCGCTCAGCCTCAGTGATATCCACAACACAGTAAGGAGCTCAATTTCCGACTACGCAGTTATCACTGCGTGTAGGGGCTTTTTATGAGAATTTTTCAAGGTGGGCTAATCAATGTTGCATGAATTAGAGGGAGGCATAATTTGGAGCTAATTGCATAACATGACCATAGTTCAGGGGGAGCAAAATACCCCCTCTTAATTCATGTAGAAATACCCTGGCGTGTATTAATTAATTTGAACAAATTTGGCTGTACTTCGGTAAATACTTACTCGAAATGGGTACAATTCTCGACGATCCTTTAGTGTACAGATTAACGAGTTCTTCTGTAGTTCAGTTTCGAACTCTTATTGTATGAGAAATCGGAATATTATCATGAATAAAATTCTGAATTTGTCCAGTAGAAATTTGTTGCATTGAATCGTTCCTAAACTAAGATTCTGAATTCCCAATATTCTATTGTATAATTCTCTCATGTGTGCTGATGTGTAGGCCTTGATAGGTTATTGCTAAGGTGTAGGCCTGACCATAGCTCCTGATTGAGGGTATTTTCTAATACCTCCTATTGATAGTTAAGAGATACAGGCGACCGACTTTTCTTATCGGCCCTTGGGCCGTGTGGGCAAAAGGAAATACTTTGCGAGCTTCGGGAGGCAAGATTCAAACTGGACTCCCCGCCATGGCAACTGAGACGAGCTGTTTTAATTTGTTATGATGTACCAATTAAAAGAATACTTTCGTAAATTGAACTTTGTTACTTCAGTTTCTAATTAAGATCTTATTCAGAGGTTCCTAACGTCCCCTCACCCGCATAGCCCATAGATTAATTACCATGTATAACTTTTGAATATCCAAAACCATAGCATAGTATACATAATGCCTAACAGTAACTTGTGCATTTTAGGATAGTGATATGTTAGCCGACTGAGCAAATTTTATGTGAGTTCTATATTGTAGAGTAGGTGCATTTTTCCCCGAATAAATCTATCGCATATTTGTGGCGCAACAAATTATCAACCATTTATGATGAAATTTTTTAGGAATGTGTCAAAATATGTGTCTAGTAAGCATTTATTTAGTAAAATACGTCATTCTTTGAGTACGAACACGGTTAATACGGATCTCCGGATAAAACGAACAAATAGTGACTCAAAACCAAGTCCCTACAATGTTTTTCAATTGATTTTGCGCCGGTTAAGAAGTACAAATTTCGAAGGTCCGCTCGTGTACGTATTAACGAGATATTACTTCATGTAGATATTTGGAAGGATCGGCATCTTTTGAGCATGTTATCGATCCGATCCCACTTTTTCAAATGGATCGACGATCTCCTTCCGATTCTCAAAAATGTTCTCGATAATGATCGTACGATTTTTAATCGAATTATCCTAATGCCCTAATTGTAATTGACTTCACCTTCATATTTAAGCTGAATCGGTTTTTTATGCAGATATTCGTAGTCAGCATTTAATTTCCCTTGATTATAGGGGCCACATTCCCATGCTTGAAAAAATGTTTTCTCCTTGACATGGCAGGAATGTACTACATTCCATTCTCAAAAGTGGTCGGAATATGATAAAAATGAGCCATCAAATTCTTGGAAATTTAATGCTGAAAATGTCTATCATAATGAAAATGCTTAAAACTTAATTTAAGAAAGTTATATATACGTTTGAAATACTTTCCTCTTTGTTTGGACAGCTGGCCTTTGTGGGTGATAACAAACGAATGCTGCCATCGATCGACTGCTATCTTGTATTTTCTAACTTCACGGTGTATATCGTTCAAAATATATGTGAGATTTGATCACCCTTGATTATTCCAAAATCTGCTTTCTACGGCGTTGGTCCAATTGGTGATATTTTGATCGATTTTTATCCAAGGATTTGTCCTAGACCCCAAAATATTGTACTCTTGATGCTGGCCATCAATATGACTAATAGTGGTTTCAAATCTTGGAAAGTAGGCTGGAACGAGTGTGTTAACACCTATAAATTTCAAGAATTTTAATTGTTGTACAGATATTTATACGTACGAGCCTTTAGCTCGTCGCTTCGCGATGAACTCGGCGCATTCGCCTCGAGGTATCCTTTATTCTTTGAATTGACTGCCTTTGATCATTATAATAAATATATATATAGAACAATGTAATTCACAATATACGTATATGGTATATATATTATTGAATTATTTGTAAGATAAACCCCCTTTGTAGCCGTTGAGAGCAAGTATTTACGTAAATATTGAGATTTTGCGATATGTTTCCTTTATATTCATAAAAACAACTATAAATTTACTATGATTAATCCAAAAGTGTAAAAATCGGATTCAGCGTGTTCGATATATTTATTAAATGTTTATTGAATTCTATTTACTTCCTTGATAAACACGATAAATACATAGTTATGCGGCAATTTCAAAATTGCATATCGCGAATCCTTTCCCTGACAACGGACAAAGAAACAGACAAACAAACAGACAAACGATAATTGAGGATTAATAATATAGTTTAGCTGAGCTTGGCTCTCACTTGTTAATTCATGAAATTTTCTGCAATATTTACAAAATCTCTTTTCAATGTCTGTATAGACTATGGACTATAGAGTTTTTACTAAACGTGTTTATCTTATGAACAATAATTGCCCTATAGTTGGAAATTATTTATCAATTAATTTAATCCAGTGCTTCCCACCTGGGGGTAAAACTCTTAGGACTGGGTAATAGGAAGTCTTGAAATTTTGAATTGAATGGATTGTTCTGTTATAACAGGGCATAATTCTTTGATTTACCCCAGTTCAAACTTTACTTATTGTTGGTTCAATATGATAACAGTTCTACTTCAGTTCATTATTTAATTTGCTAATATCATGAGTTATATATGCTTCAATCAACTACAATTCGCTTCTTCTCTACCCATTCTCCAGAAATATTTGTAATTTCCAGTCCCTATATTATGTAGTTCACGATATAAATCAACCAGTTTATCCCTACTGTATATGAGCGGAATTGGCTTATGTAAGGAATGCTATGGTCTATAATATATACATTTAGAGTGGTGATATGCAGGGCCGAATTAAGATGGTTAGCGGCCCCTGACACTTTGTCTTTCGAAGCAAAATTATTTTGTACGTACTATAGGTACGTACAAAATATTTATTATAAACTGTAATTTAACAACAAATTGGCCACCGCCACCAAAATCGTGAGTTTGTTGGCTAAGTTAAGCGATCAAAATATATTGAGATTAGATACAATTTATAACCTAAGTAAAGAGTGACACCAAATTCATATTTTGATGGCTTGGGTTGGAAATCAACACATTTTGAATTTGTTATCAACCGTTGAGAGATTTTGTTGGAACAATATATAACTCATCTCTTGGTCATTGAATCATTTGTTTATCTAATTGGACTAATTCATAATTCTTGATGCTTCGAATGAATTATTCAAAAATTTTCAGATTTTCCTGGATACCCGCAATTTTTCCACAATTTTTCCACAATTTTTTCTAATTAATTCAATTGGAGAATTCATAATTCATAGCCATTTTTACATAATTATCAACCTGGTCGTTTTCCATTATTTACTAATACGTCCGTTTTTCCAGAGATTTTCTAGACACTTATCAACTCCCGTTACATCAAATTCTTATACTTAATTAGTCCATAATATTTCAATATTATTCCCCACCAACAATTTGATTAGGGATACTTTTGACGAGCGAGCATAGCAAGCCTACAAATTTTTGGGCTTCTAACCTTCCAGGGATTTAGTGAAAGTCAATGGATAAATTGCGCTCCGTCCAGGCATTGAAGTCACTAAGGTTTGCACTTTGCAGGTATACGAGTACTGACAATTTCTGAATACTCATGAGAGAGTCAGACCATAGAATATGGTCAGACTACCATCATGTTGACTAATAAACTCACAACAGGAATTGCAATGAGATCAAATTTGTTAACCATGATCCTCCCTCTCTGGAGGTGGCGGCCCTGTTCAGCTGCACACTGAACATACCTCTATCCGGGCTTGATTACGCTTGGGTTGGGCGTAGCGAGAGGAGGTGCACATTATGGAGCAGACCAGGACGTAGCTACAGGGGGGTGCAAGGGGAGTAATCGCCCCCCAAAAGTTTTTCTCGCCCCTCCCCAAGTAACATTTGGAAGTTATCGTTTTTATATACAGTGTAGTTAGCTTATTAGCAATATTGCTCTATTAGCAACCAGCTTTCGGGTCCCAAACGGGATTATAATGTTAATTTCGTTGCCCTATTAGCAACCAAATTTCTGCAAAATCCAAATCCGAGTTGCTTATTAGCGAACTCCACTGTAGTTAATAACCTATGCACTTCAACTGCATCGTCAAAACTATGAAATTAATACCTCGCGTTCGATGATGGTTTTAATACTAGACAAGAAGTAACGCTCATTGATAGTAAACTCGTTCTATTTTGATAGGTACTGAATTTCTACTATAATTTTAATTGAATTATCACAGACCGCTAGTAATTGTTGTCAGAAGTTAGACTATCCATAGAAGTGATTGAAGCATTGTTGATGCATTGTTGATTGTTGATGCATTGTTGATTGTTGATGCTCTTAGTGTTTCAGTTTTCAAAGCTTGTTTTATACCAAATTCTTGTGACTATCCCTCAGACATCTTGTAAGGTTGAGCGAATGTTCTCATCTGTTAAGAGAATAAAAACTAGTTTGCGCTCACAAATGACCACTGTGTGTCTCAACCATATTGCCCTGTTATCTATTGAATAGATATTGCAGAAACACTTTGCTATAATGATGTGATTGAACATTTTAAGTAGATGAAGCACCACCGCTTTCTTTTGTAATGTCAAATGGTATCCCTGAATTGAGTTTAGTATCTTAATAAATGCTCTTACTATATGGCATTCTATATAATGTAGACTAGTCTAGTGCTCCCTAGCTTAGTAATCTGGCACTTGATGAATTAACAAGGTTATACATGTAAGAAAAGGAGACTGGGTCGTACTTGTTATACACAAGTAAGTAACTTTTCAAAAATATTTATCCCTGCAATTGCCATCTCGAAATACTTCTTGCCCCCCTGAATTTCTTGCTCTAGCTACGTGCCTGGAGCAAACTCCCCTCCAGAAGAAATCTTAATAGTCGTTGTATTTATTATTCCCCACCATATTTATCAATCTTTGAGCATGTCATCCCTGCCTCGTATATATCTAGCATAATTTCTTTCAGTGGCGGACTTAGGGGGCTAAGTGGACGATTGGCCCCCCCCCTTTCTATGGATAGGTGTTCAAAAATTCGGGATATACTTGGCACTACGTTCCTCGTTGTTAATTTTGTTGGGAATTATAATTTTTATTATCCATGGTCCATCCAAATTCCATTTAATGGCCTTCTGTGGTAATACTGGAGCTCTTAGGTGGCTTTAGGTTAGTAATCTGGGCCCTTTATGCATCAGGTATTTAGAAATTCTGAAAATTTTCGAAATTTGGATAATTAACTGCGTTCAATTTATTGTTAGATGACTTAATATTGACCTGAAATTCACCGAAAATGACCTGATTAATCTTGAGACCCGAACTGACCTGACCTCACATATTATATTAAAGACCTGACCTGACTATGTAGGACCTTTGACAAGCCTAATTTACACCGCCTTGATGACAAAAACCTATTGAACAAAATATCCCGATTTCAACTGTATCTGCAAATACCTTGGTAATATTTGAATAAAAGCTCCCTTGACCAATTGTTAGTGCCATTGTATCAAGGAATTCGATCGAACTTAATGAAAATTGTTTCTAAAGCGTTTCGTGAAGCCGGTTCAAAATCTACTGTAAGCGTTACTATCATGCTTATGTAATTTCATTATTTCTAGTAAGTCAGTTGTTTTATCAATTTCTGCAGGGCTCGACAGGCATGTTATCTAAATAATCCGAATTTTAGATACATGGTGGTCGAGGATTCTCTGATTTAACTTGACGGAAACCTCATGTGTACAATTTATAATTGTCATCCCCATAAAGTCCACCCCTGACTAGTTCCTTTGGTAGCCTATCACGCCAAATTTCATTTGGTTCGGAACTGGCTCAATAGTGACTTCTCATCCCCGCCCGCCCCAAATTATTCCCCTCCGGAAAGATTTTATTTGTATTTTTTCCAAATTTGTGGGCATTTCTTTGGTCATAGATTGTGCAACCACATTTTACTACTTGTATAGTTTAAAAATTCAGTATTTATGTTTGCTGAGAGAATGTGATTACATAATTCAAGGGTCAAAATGTTTTGCACATTTACTGGCTTATAAAATAAAATAAAATACCACCCGTTTGTCCCACTTTACGAAGAAATTCCGGTTGAGAAACAAGTATTTATTTTACATGGCTTTAGGTGTCTTGTAACTAGATTTTAGAGATATCTAGACACATTATAAACATTAGCTTGGAAATCTAGCTCTATATGCTGGCCAGTGTCACTTTCGCGTTTTGGAATGAGTTGTGGAGCCATTCTTTATACTATTATTAGCTCTATTTCTTGTCCAAATGTTGCTCCAGTCTAATTTACTTCCTTAGATCTTTGGAGGGATTATTATTGGATTAGCTTCAAATCTAGCTACCCCTACATGTTATACCAGTATCTCTTTACATTTTTGAAGTGGTTGAAAAGGTTATTTGATAATTAGTTCTATTGCTATAACAAAATCTAGCCCAATCTATAATGGCTTAGCAGGACCATTTCTGTGTGAGCTATAGTTGGTCCTGGCCAAATTATTCGTTACAGGTCATCTTTAACAGCTACCACTGTATTATTTATGGGTCAGCTGTCCATCCCAATGCCACCTCCTTAGGTGCCGATCTTTTCAGGAACCGGTCTCTATCTTGGGAGGGGGCAATTTTTGGATCTCCCACCAATGACGTAATTGCCACCTTAATGGACTTTCGAAAAAGCACATTATTCCACACTGCTCACCGAATATACATATTACATGGTTGAAATTTAATCACAGGTCGAGGTACCCCTCAATATGCCAAATATCCTAACGGCATAATTTGAACTAGTATTCCCGGCGGAAGCAATGTTTAGTTGGTCGGGCCAAAATTAACTATCGTGGTAGCTGGCTACACCATGGCGCTACACGTCGCCAGTTATATTTTCAGGCCCTAAGACTTGCTATGGCTAGACTATTATCCAGAGTCACCACTGACACCAAGAAGTATAGCTATATAGTATTACAAACACATGGTGTGCTAACCTAAGCTATTTGATATTATAATGTCCATACTGAAACAGGAATTTGAATTGCTAGCGTTGAATCTTGAAAACGTGTTTGATTTATTTTAATGATACTACTGCCCTTTCGGAAGGATAATTTATATACACATACACGCATACAACAAAACACACAACTTTTGATTATTGAGAGTGTCCAAACACAGAGAGATGGTGCTTTGGATTACCAATAAAGGAGCTAGCCACTTAAACACAAGACAAGTCAGTGTGTTCCTTGTGGACATACAAAGGAGTGTTTAGTCGCTCCTGCTTCATAGTAGTGCGAATATACGTCTTCAGACTCCTTTTGGCATTATCACCTTTCGCTAACAGCATTGTTTGAAGGCAGAACCAAATCCAGCATCAATAGCGTAACAACCTTACTGATTGAGGAACGCTCTGCCTCCGACAAGCTCTGGCTGTATTTCCTGACATCGTGAAAGGACAGTGCTGGTGACTTAAGCTCGCTAGGGAATGTTCAACTCGCCCTGATATTTTGTGAAAATTACGCAACCACATACCAGTAGAATGTAGGGCCATAGCACTCTACTGGTATATATGAATCCATGAATCCATTTTTCTTCGTAAAGGGAAAGACTCCCAACACATTCGCTACAATGAAGGTAGAGAATACCTCTACGCATTGGCACGAGTTGACTGGTCCCCCTTTATTTATATATCCTACGATCAAGCCAACGTTGTCTTGGATGAAGCATGTTTTGCTAAAAGTACGCCAAACTTGGCGCCAATGGAACAAAATCACTGGCAAAGATCACTCAGTACTTCATTTTGGTATATATAACTGTCATTAACTGTTGATACTACCACATCTGTACTGTTTCACTGCCACTTTTGGTCGTCCCTCGATGGCCGTATAACAATATTGATTGTATATACCTATTTATTCACTTTAAAATTCCAAGCATGAAATCTATGATATCTTTTTGGATTCAAGACCTAACTTCAACCCATCACGAGACATCAAACTTATTATCGTAATTTCCATATACGCCCATGTTTACTTCTTGATTATGATCATGAAATCATGTTTGTCTTACTCCATATTTAATTCCACCTAACCTAATTGTACTATAACTCACCCTTCTTTTGCCTTTGAAATGAAAACTCTTTACTTTAGGTGTTACGTAATATTACATTTTCTCTCAATCTCTCATCCCCTGAACAAGAACCCGTGCTACTAGATCGGAGGTAATATTTATTCTGATGTATTCGACTCTGTATCACGTCTTATAATAATTCTAATTTCTTTAAATTGATATTTTCAGGAAATTTTCTTACCATTTATCTAAGCTTTAAACGTGATTTGGACGAATATTCTGTTGTTTAGCACAGTTGTATGATTTGTATCCCACCTCAATAATTATCAAAATGTTTTATCACAAATGTCGATTAACATGGAGCAATTCTGATTCCATTTTTGAATTCCACGGGACTGAATTGAGATTAGATTCTCCAATAATTTCTAATGCATCACGATCACATGGTATTCATGAGATATTTCGACTCTTTGGACAAAATTTCATTAATGTTATAGTTTAATTTGAGTAAAACGTGACGCCATTATTCTTTATTAGTTTTCTTCACAAATTCCGGAATTATTTTAATTTATTACGTGATAATCCAATTAGTGAGCACCAGTAGAAAAATATTATAGCAGCACCCCGGTCTAGATTTGCATGAAGTGGTTCATATTTTCAAGTGTCAGATGGGCACTATAAGAACAGATTTGTATGCTTAATGATAATGTTTTATCTCTATAATAGAGTCATGCCTATTCTATACATCCTTCAGTTCATTTTAAACGATCAGACTCTATTGGTAGTATTTATCAGTTAATCATGTTCATAATTAAATTTTATTAGCACCATACACAATCTTACAGCACCACGCTAGCAGCAATGGTGGCGTAAGGTTGGCTTCGCCACTTCTATTGATTATATGAATGATGAAATTGGAATTCTTATCATTCACATAATTAAATGATACAAATTCCACGATTATATATGTGAAAACTATATGGGAATATTACTATTGTATATTCAGCACAAAATAGATTACGGGGCCAGTTTGAACACCTCGCGACCACGGGTTGGGAACCCCTGCTATAGTATATACATAATTATGTCTATGTAAGATGATTTGGCCATATGTTTCTGGGCACTATCACCTGGTTTTGACTTGGCAAAACAAATCATTCTGTTCGATATACTCCAAAAGCAGCATTTGTCGCGTACAGAGTGTGAGATTGGGAGTCGAGATTTAGAATTTAATGCTCCTTAAAATACTGCAATCATGAATCACAATTTATGATTGCAGTATTTCTAAAAAGCGAAATATATGTATAGGGAGCTTACTAAGTAAGCTAGAGGAAATATTGTATGAATTGGGAAATTATTCACTTGGCTTGAAAATGATGAGTACAAGAACGTGACTGAAGGAGATGTTCCTTAATCTATAGATAATTGTCACGCAATAACATTTGGTCAACTAGAATATATTAAGGTAATCATTTGGAGGATGAGACATTTACTATTGGGAAGATATATAATCAATATATGTGATAGAGATATTTAATATAATAATTTTCAAAAAGATTGGTCAAAATTCTCCATCAAACTGCTGATGTGAAGAAATTTCGAAATATTCGAAGCATGTGTCGCGAACAACGAAACAGGACAAAAGTATTATCCGCGAAAAAAGAAATCGCAAACGGCAACCTCACGAACTGCGACCGCTGGGTTTGTGAAATTTCATATCATTTGTCAGAGGCGATTTTTTCGTACATTATTATATAAACTTCACAAAGAAATTTTTGGAATTTTTAGGAAGGCTATATTGGATCAAGGATAGTATCTTCATTTTTCCTTGTTTGGTATTTCGTCCTATGCATTCCCCACCGAGTTGGAATCGGGTTCGGGTTCGAAGTTGATCAGTTCGAGCTTTGTGCGTAATTTTTTAAATTCAATGATTTTATTCTATTTTTGAAAGATTATATTACATTAGAATGATCATATGGAACTTTAATGAAATGGCCTCAAAAGGACATTTACGGGATAAATATTATTAACCAATAATATTGCAAGAAGAAATTTTCCTTAAAATCCAAAACATGCTACTAGATACTTAATTTAATAAAATGTCAACAAATCATATATTTTAGAGGAGTTTCGGTTAATGTTTACATGTATTTACACTTCGGGTTCGGTTCGGTTCGGGTTCTGAAAAGTGGACCCGATTCCAACTCTGATTCCCCATGGGCTAACCTTAAACATTTGTCTTTCTTACTATATGAGAGTTACTGGTAACATTGATTTGAGCGAACGTGGCGAGTGGGAAAAAGTTGTAGACTTCAAGTTCTTTAGAGTGTTAATATACATAGTTCTAGGTACATTTGAGTATGTTTGTCTGCGGGCCACACAGCCCTAATGGGCCGTGTGTTAGACACCCCTACCCTAAACGGATACTTATGATATTTTTGGGCAACTACCCACTTTCCACTGTATATATTATTGTTTGTCCCATGCAAACGAGTTATTTTTAAGGATTCATCATGAGATTTAGGTTATATACTGCATGTAGGTAAACCTCTTAAACTGCGACACTATGGTAGCAGCGTTTGTGCTGGATCTTCAGAGGTTGTCGTATTTGGAGGTTGCTCCACTCCGAAATCTACTCATGCGAAAAATGAATCAATTTATATCTATATATTGTTAACAATACATTTGATAACATTTTGTATTCATGTGAAATAATCAAAGAATATCAACAAAATTGAGGGACTAAAGAGGTCCACCTACAAAACAGTGTTTAAAGACAATATAGAAGATGGATATGTGTATAACTAGACTCAGCTCGGGTAGCGACTTCGAACGAGTGGTCACACGATGGGTTAGGACAAACCAATGTTTTTAATTCTCCATTTGTAACTACACAAGTATAACAGTTTACAAAATATTTTTCTAGTTCTGTATTCGAGTTATTTCAACATTTTGAAATCATTGGTCAATTACGAGAAATTTTGTGACATCCAAGTCATAAACCACAATAGCAATTGTTCTGAAATTTTCACAAAAGTATACTCTTGTTAGTAACTTGCTCTACACAGCAAATTTCTAACAAATTTTTGATGGTGGTGAAATGGCTAGTTGACTTGACGTGGAATTCCCCACAGGCAATATGGAGCGCGCATATTCGTATGTATTTGATAATATACTTGATAAACCCATGATACCATGTTAGTTGACTTGCAGTGTATATGAAATTTATCAAATTTAACAACTTCCTGAGCTAATAATCTTTTTTTCTTATAGGATATCAGTATCAATATTTGATGGTACATTCTTCAGTGATCCGATATATCTAATAGTCGGAATTGCCGATGCGAATGATAACCCTCCAAGATTAACAATTTCTCCTTCAACAGAGGTTATTATTATTATTATTATTATTCCAAACCTTTACAAAACATATATGCATAATAGTATAAATGAATCTTTATTATACGTTATATGGGTCTTTCTGAAAGACCTGTTGAAGAAAAACCAGTTACGCCGGTAGCATTTGATGTTAGGTACCGCGGGCCTGGATCCGAAGAAGTTTATGTGTCTCCAGTAACAAATAATAATGCATTCAATTACATAGCAAGTGGCGCATTACTGGTGTGGGTGCCGCACTATCCACCACCCTTACTGCGGCACTGAGAATAGCATAGTAGATATAAGAAAGTGATTAGCTAAAGAACCTAATTTTTGTCTACCCTCACTCACTTATAAGCTCGCCAACGATAAACTGTGTAAACCGCGAGGACTGTAAAGCGAGTAGCCTGTATTGTTGCACAGGTCGTACTTGCAAATCGCCAGCCCTGAAATCTATATTTAAATCTCAATTGTTGTTTGTCTGTTTGTCTCTTTGTTTGTCCGTTGTTACGGAAAGGATTTACGATATGCAATTTTGAAATTGTCGCATAACTATGCATTTATCGTGTGTATCAAGGAAGTAAAAATAATTCAATAAAACTTCACTAAATATTTCGAACCTGCTTAATCCGATTTCACACTTTTGGATTAATCATATGTAAGTTTATTGTTGTTTATATGAATATAAAGTATCCAAATCTCAAAATATACATACAGGCTTGCTCTAAACGGATATTTGATACCTCGATTCGCAATGTGCCGAGTTTATCGCGAAGCGACGAGCCAATGGCAGGTCAATTTATATATTTAGTATAATTCTGTGCTAGTCACAATACTAAAATATATTTTTTCTGGATTTCTTTCGTGAATATGTTTAGTTGCAGTTTCGAATCAACTAAATTTTAGACACAAACAAATTGGGGCGTCCATCATGCGAAATTGCTGCTACTTCTATGTAAATTTCACATAAATACATTCTGCGCCGCAAAACCTGGGAAGTCAGGAATCTGGACCGCCATGTACTTGAAATTGCCGCCTATGGACACAAACATAATTTCTTTGGACAAATCTATAGTATACACTCTTTCGATGAACAAAACACAAAATTCTTTGGCACAGATAGTTGGTTTAACAATGGGATATAAGGTTTCCTTAGAAGCAGAACCTAAAAGTATAATATGCCTGGATAGCTAGAGCACAGTATAAATATTTATTTTTAGGTGGACTAATGGGCCAATACATTTTATATACATACATCCCTGTATACAACCTTTATTTGATCGCTGCCTTTGAAATTTGACAGAGGGGTACTTTATGAGTCCAAGGACGGATTCAATTCAAAATTAATTCCTTCAATTCCCATTCCGAAGTCAAATTTTCGAACTTAATTCTCATTCTCAGCCCTTTAATTTCAGGAATCAAGGGCTTAATTCCCATTCTAATCTTTGAATTAAAATTAATTCCCATTCCCAATCACAATAGGAATTAATTCTCTATGTTATATACAAATAGGCAAATTTATTATTTTGCTACATAAGAATCTTATTCAATTTTCACATAGATTTCATTTGTTAATTCCAGCGATCATTCCATGAAACAATTCCCTTGAATTTATTCTCTATATGTTGTATAGAATTGTCCCCCCATAGGATACTGCTTAAGTGATAATTACTTGCTTAGCAAATTCAATCCTTGCGACGATGTTTGTCCGTTGTAGGTGGCTCTCCGCCTCTCGGAGTGTTCATTTTGGGAGGCTCCACTGTATTCTACAAATAGAATCTTCATTCAGTTTTCACGTATAATCAGAGATGCAGCAGTCTAGACCGGACTGTCCTGTTTGGTCCGCGTTTTCTCAAGTGCGCTCTGGACCGGTCAAATTAGTGAGCATAATAGTCTGGACCGATACATCAGTCTTGACCTTTCCATCGGCCTTGCATCATACATTGGTCTGGAACTATTCATAATCCTCGATCGGGCCAACGATGCACATGCGTAAATTTTCGAAGCTAGAATTGGATAATGATCTCAGATCAGCTCATGTACCGACGAAATTCATAAAATTATTTATAATCAGTTTTTGAATCTATAATTTCTTCCAAATAATTTCCCCTAATATGAAGTCTCTATATTATGAATAACATTATTTGTTCCGTGGTGGTTACGATAAGCGACTCTGACTGCATAGTGTATAAACGGTATACACCTAAGCCTGAAATCGTAAAGATTCTTATGTGACAGAAATGAAATAATTGCCTATGGATATGTTGCAGTTAGATCCCGTTTCACTGATGTTCTAGTTGAAACGTGTTCCAACTAGTTCAAACAATATATAGTAATCATGGGTGGTTAAATCTCATACATCGTGAAATGTCTAGACAGATTCCTGTAAACACATTTATTCTCTGAAGGATTTGTTGTTGTCCGAAACGAGATATATCCTATGAAATCACATCAACTACGAAATATGAGTAACGTTTACAGTTTCCTTCCACTTATAATTAAAGATATATTCCAGCAATCGATTACTCTACATTTAAGTACATAGGCGCCAGAACTCAATTTGTTCAGGGTGGGTTAAACACATGTAAACCCCAAATATTTATTTAGCGAATTTTGGATACAATTTATTGTGTTTACTAACAAATATAATCTATAATATAAATGATACTAACAAGTCTTAATATGCAAGTTATTTATATTTCTGGAATTGCGAAAGTTAATTCCATCTGCTAAATTAAATTTCTAATAGAATTTCGAACCTGAGACAAAACTTATTACAACTAACAATAATTATCTACAAGTATAAATATAAATGCTCAGAAAAACCAATGTAAGTGCTCTAGTTATATTCGATAACACTTGTCACATGACCTCAATAGATAACACTTACATTTCGAAAACACATGTCTGGGGATAAATGCAAGTAGGGTAATTGACAAGTGACAACCAATATTTACCTCGCAATGAACAAATCAGAGTGGGTAAAACCCACCCTAAAAAATATCAGGGTGGGTCAGTCTGTATAGTGTAATTAATGTGTAGCGAATTTGATTCACTTTGTAATGCATTAGTATGATTTATGTAGTATTGGATTGCCTTTCGCCATGTGACTCAAATATAAAATTATGGTCTTTCGTGAACCTAGGGGATATTATGAACATGAACGACCGCTTAGTGTCTTAGCCTCTTGGATACGTAAACACTACTGCACCCATCCCAAACTTTGGGAATTTATTATTATTACAGCCCTGAATTCCAAAAATTAGGGATAAATTCCACTTCTTTATTGTTTCAAAATTGCTGAATTCCCGTTTGCATCCCTTGATTCTCTTAATTATTGAATTATCCAATCAATTTCCTTTAGAATTGGAATTAATTCCCATTCTCAGCCCTTAAATTCCAGGAATCAAGGGCTTAATTCCCATTCCCATTCTGAATGGGAATGGAACCTGAAACATAAATCCCAATTCCTTTCATGAATTGAACCCATTACTGTTTATGTCTTTATGACATTAAATTTTGAATACGTAGATAAAAACTGAAGCCATCGGATGCCGTACTTAGGCCATAACTCTGAATATCGGGAAATATCGATATATATCTGGAAAGTTTCTCAAAAATCTCGCGGAAATCAATATTGACTATTTGGATATTTTTCGATATAATATTGGAATGTACCTTTTGCATAACTGATATATCAGTGCCAAACCTTGTCTAATCGTTTTTCTATGCAGATATTTTAGTCTGAATGAAATTTCCTTTCAATTTTATGGTCACATACATGGATATTTATTATCTATTTGAGAAAACTCAAAAGTGCCCGAATTCGAGTCATTTGATTCATTAATTTCCTTTTATGCTAATTACGAATATCGCATACAAAATGATTCAACTTCGTTTGAGAAAGTAAATCAATTTTTAAAAATCCCTGATAGTGGAGAAAGGGACATTTTGGTTTCAGATTTTTAATTGATATATACGATATTTTTCGTTGTTTTTCAGATATTTTCCATATTTATCGTATCGGGGAATTTTCTGATATATCGTCGGATAATGACGCAACTAGGCTATGAGTCAAGGGGTACAAAGATGACGTCATGCCCGTTCCCTATAATTTTTGTATTACGGTAGAGTCAAATCTGGGTGGGCACTCAATTCCAGGGTAGGCATATGGCCACCCAAATGGCCTTAGTTGCGCCTATGTCGTCGGATATTTTAGCAGATGTTTATATTCGCCAAACCTTGGAATAGATATGTTGATTTTATTCCTTCATTTTGAGCCCAAATGTGATAGAAATTGATTAAGATTCAATTTACATTCATATTTCACTTAAGTCTAATCAATTAACTATGCATATATTCATATCAGCTTGAAATTTCTTTTCATTATCGGGGCCACCGTAACCATGTTTGGATTATTTTTCTTTGACATTACAGGAATATGACACATTCCATTCTCAAAAGTGCCCGAATCGGATCATGTGTCCCAACTAATTGCTGGAATTTAATGGTGAAATTTATGGCAGCGCAAATGGTCAGGCTATGGCCTAACCACCTTCTTTCGCCCTTGAATTATATTTTTACTAGTTTATTCGTATTCTTAAAATTTATAGTATAGTATTGTCATATCTATTTAAACAAATTCGCAACTAGATAATCAAGCTAGATTTTTACTTTTGAAATCCTCTAATTATAGCCTTGAAATCGATCTAAATTGTTCAATTATAGTGAGTTTGTTTCTCATACAGTTGCTAATATGCAAAAGTTGGTAAAAGTGGAACTTATTTAGAACGAAATCTACACTTTGGGACTGAAAATCGGATCACTGCAGGGTTGATAAAAATCTCTATTTATATTGAAACATCAATACGTACAATCCGATTTTCTTTATTTACATCATTTATTTATTTAATCTGATTTTACAGAGGAATTCAAATATCTTTCGGGCGGGCGGTTTACCTACTAAAATTAACATTATTTGTACATTATGATAAAATCAATGATTTAAAATCAAATAACCCTGTTTGTATGGCCATGTCTCGAACTTTTTGTCCCATCAATTATGTTCAAAATTGTAATAATGTTGGTAAAATGTCCTATACCCTAAGGATTGAGTTCCTGTGCTATTTCCACAACGATTCATACAAAATTAACTTAAATTGGCTGGTGGAGCGTTTACGTCCTATGGCTAAGTGCACTAATGCTTTCTGCCGCCGTATTCACTAAGAAGTTTAGTTCTAACTAATTTTCTAAGATTTAAGTTCGCGAACTTAAGTAATCAACTGTAACTACCTAGGTTGCTTGAATATTTCTATATTTCTATCTTATGATTTTATCAAGCAATTGCTTATAGTAATGGTTTATAATCATATAAACTACATTGTACAATGTTCCTTTTTGCACCTATATTTGATATTCTCTTAAATAATTAAAAAGTTATGGAAACGCAACTAGTCTATAACTACAATGTTATTATTATCATTTCCTTCAATGCTATTATTTACATAGAATACACAAATGTATCCAGGAATCCCTCTCTGTTTGCAGGGGTTACGTCACTGGAAATTACCGAGAACGACAAGATTACGGACTGCAAGACTATATATTAATGAGAATTGTGTGGTTAGGTTCCTTAATTTATAGATACTTATCACACAAACAGTGCTACTAAAATATCATCAATATAAAAAATGGACAATAGTTGTGAGTTCACAACATGGTTGATTCACTAATCGAGCTGTACATCACGACTTTAACCGATTAAGTCCGAAGTGTTGCCCTCGTAACGAAAAGGAAACACGCTAATTTACCACTTCGTTTTAACCAATTCCCTCACCCATATCGATATTTCAGCTCCTTTTTGACTTCATGAATAGCACATTTTCGGCAGTATTCGGTTAACTTTGTAGTAAAAATTAACAAATCTTACTCCATGAGCCAATAACATATTTGTCTTACCATGTATCAAATCTGAAAATGTATTGAGGTATTCGTAAGGATGATATGTCATAATTTATTGGGGAAGAAACAAACTTAATATATTTTTGACAATGTAAAATATGTTAATTATTCAAAAAGAGATTTGTGAAAAATTCTCTATCCAAACTGCTGACGTGTATGACGAAATCACGAATGGTAGAGTGAAAGTGTTGCAAACAACAAAACAAGACACAAGATGTTATCCGCTAATAGATTAAACTGCTAACGGCGTATTCGCTAATAGCGTCGGATGCCGCCTGCCTGTATATCACCACTATAGATACTTAGTTGAATTTGGAAGCCAATTTGTCAAATCTGATAAATTAGCTCTTTGGGATGGTTGTCCACTCTTTGAGATGGTAAGATCAGCCCCCTTTGCAGCCGTTGAGAGCAAGTATCTAAGTAAATTTGAGATTTGCTAGTTTGTTTACTTTTATTCATAAAAACAACAATAAATTTACATATGGTTATTCCAAAAGTCTGAAAATCGGGTTCAGCATGTTTGATATATTTATTGAAGTTTTATTGAATTCTATTTACTTCCTTGATAAACACGATAAATACATAGTTATGTGACAATTTCAAAGTTTCATACCGTAAATCCATTCCTTGACAACGGACAAACAAACAGAGAACAATTGAGATTTAATAATATAGATTTATTTAATATAATACAGTGCAACCTCTATAAGCTGGGGAAATTTTGTTCGCCTTTCTCTGATTTCCATAGAAACGAACCTCTAAGAGTGAGTGGGAATGGGGATACATGAAGATTAACAATACATTCCAATGTTTTTCTCCATAATGTGAAAATCAAGTAACGGAATAACGGTAACATAGTAATGGTGCAGCTGGAAATTTATTATCGGAGCACATCCCTGTCCTGTACAACTCTATGGGAAGTTCCAGGGTTGCATGCGGGTCGATATTTTCTAACCGCGGCCCTCAAATGATATACGCCCTGTCCACGGTCCGGCCCACTGCCCTATTGTAAAGTGTCAAATTCAATCAACTCACGGAGAGAACGGCAAAATTTATATACAATTCTTAGATTATTAAATGTATGGAATTCATTCCACTCATATTTTGGTTTACGAAAGGAAATTCCCTGTCTTTCGCACAATGAATGATGAGTTTCAGCTCTGAGTTTGTGAAAGAATCCAGCACTTCCTCTGTAACATTTTCAGGAGAATTCAGCCCTTTCGCTAGTTTACCAACAGAGTAATCCCGTGAAATCGGAATCTTCAAAGTAAGTGGAGAACTCGAAGTTTTGTCTTTAGATTTGCTGGACAAAGGTGCTTTAGACCGATCACTTCTCATCAGAGACAAATAAATAAATATATATCTAATTTGCTGTAGTTTATTTATGAAAATTGCCATAAGTATTAGTACAGTGGCCCAGTATTGAAATGGGTGCCTATATTTTCCTTTTCTCCGTGAAAGCCCTGCAGCCAAAACTGGATAGAATTAAGGTGTTGTATGATGGTGAAAATATTTGAGATATTCGTCAGGTGTGCTTCTCGCCTTTGCTAATCGACGGACACCAATTGCCACAGCTTCACACTGCTCAAACTTTGTCTGGCCTCTAGCAGAAATTATGAAAGGAAAGGAACCACAAATGTCCCCCCTTTTCGAAAGAAGAAAAATTATACACCCTGTAGTCTTCTAATTCTATTTTTAATCAAAATATTTAAGTTTGACATTATAGTGGCAAGTCTGATGTACCATGGAGGGTATATTTAATAAGAATTCAATATAATTCAAAAGGTTTTCGCCAAATACATCAATCCAACACCTAATTTATACCCGACTTCCCATACCCTAATAATACATTTTGAGATAATATCTTTACTCACTATGATGTAATTTGGATATGACCATATATCTATAGGTGTAATATAGAATAAGTCATAGTGAGAAATTTTAGCTGTAGTATTATCATTTTAGGTGTACCAAAGATGGATACATTTACGCCCAACAATGCTTACTTAGCACCAAATTTCACACTTTTCTACTAAAATTTTGTATTTTTGGGATTGATGAAATATATTTCTATAAGTATGTAATTCATTTATCCGGACACAAACGTGCCACTTTTGAAATATCGCACTTAAATTCATTTAATAGAACCAAGTTTCTGGACCCGAGTTCGAGTGTCTGCAGTCATTATTTAAATGAGTACATGGTGTTTTGGTAAGTCTTGGCCGTGTTCTTCTGTCCTACTTATATGAATGCTGCGAAGCAGCTATTCGGAGGTACCTAGTCCAATGGGCGATATCACAACTGCTAAAAATTTGTGCAGTCACCTCAAGTCGTGAAGCGCTAGTATTAATAACATTCAGCATGTGGAATATATCAAACTTACTTTATTTTGATGTATTATTCTATTTTATTTTATTTTTCCTAATATTGTTAGGTATTTGTAGAAGGAAATGTTTCAAAGATACTTTTGAATGATGTCTCTATTTCGGATATTGACGTGGGACTGAATATTTCATCTGCTATGGTAATATTTATCTTCATTTTATCTATCCCCATACTTAGATTACTTCAATGCGTTAGTTCCCTTAACACTGAGACAGTAATTCTCTTGGTTAAAATCTTACTTGACAAATTCATAGAAAAATGGCAAAGAATTACGAATTATTCACAACATTAATTACTCAAAATTTCAAATACTAAAATATTGATTGGATGTAGCGGCCTTTCCTGTAATGAATATGTGAACAATAGATGTTCACATCTTCATTACAGGAAGTTTCAGTTTAAACAAGATAGGATTAAATTTATTTCAAATATAAGCGTTTAAATTTTCAGTATATTTCATGAATTAGTCACTTAGCTCAAAACTAATTATAGCCATAAAGTAATTCAATCAGTAGTAGATATAAGGTGTGCTGATTATTCGCCCCCGAACAGCTCCGCAACACGCCATCGTTTGAACTTTTACCCTTTTCAATACTCATGGAAATGTGCACCTGGATCAGAAGGTTGACTTATCAACCTTTGTTGTAATTGAATGTACATTTATTATTGTCTATATTACAGTGTGAATTATAGATTGTATTCAAGCCCTATATTGAAATTGATTTGGTTAGGAAAAGTGAATATATTTGGAAACTATATTCGATTTTGACAACAAAATCTCATTAGGATTGCTATAATGAGTCACGTCGCGTAAGCAACCAATTTACGTAGAAGATGCATGTTTTTGGCTATACAGTCAACATCTACTAGCTCGAATGCCGGTTAACTCAAACATTCATCATCTCGAATTCGTAGTGCTTTTAGTACTTTTGGCATCCGTTAACTCGAACATTCGTCATTTCGAACAGATTTTTATTGGCCCTGATGTTTCGAGCCTCCGGAGACTGTAGAGCATATTTATTGAGAATATAATTAATAAATAATCTTGGTATGAATGTTTTTTATTTCGCTTTTATATAAATCACGAAAACTGAATATTCAGTAAATTTCAACTCATAATAATTTGAAAACTGTGGCAGTGAAATTGGGGCCTTAAATGGAGGCAATCCGTTTTCCCAACATTAGCTATCTCGAACACATTTTGATTTCGCCTAAGGGCTCGATTTATCGGATGTTGTCTGTATTTCATGGTTAGACAGGAGGTGCCCGTGTCTTTTAATTTTTTATCCCTCGAAATAAATTAACCTCCAGATCTAATATTATAGATTATCCTCAGGTAAATTTTTACTGTGCCGACTATACTTTTCAGTATTGATCTGAGTGGAAAGTTTTGTTTTCTTTTTGATCCGTGTCCACTCTACAGCCGACAACGTTTATGATTAATAGCTGAAATTTGTCAATGGGTTCATTGTGACTTGTAGATTTGCACACTGGCCATCATAACTATGACGTCACCATAGTAAGTGGTAATGACAATGCAAACATTCAAAAAAGGGAGATTTAGACACAAGGCGAGTGTTTGGACATATTCATAAAAATTTTGTATACTTTTGATATATCACCATGACGTCACGGAATAATAGAATAGTTGTAACCCCATTTGTATATGAGATAGAATAATACTTGCAATTGAAGAAATGTAGTAGAAGCTAAATGGGATACATTTCTTATGATAATAATGATGACATGGCAAAATTATCAAATTGTGATATTTCGAAAATTTCATAATACTGTAAAATTTTTCAATTTTATAATAAATTGCGAGTGTCTTAGATTGATTGAAGAAACTGGAAGACCCCCAGGGCTGATTTTGGCATTGCAGGAGTATTTTTGGCCTGGCTCGGATAAATTTCAGTCTTGGATAAAAATTCGCACCTATGATGAATTATGACGTCATTGTCACCATTTTGGATTTTCGAAAAATCACATCATTAGCTACTGGTCAGCCAATATACATGATAAAAGTTTGAAATTTGAATCACAGGTACACCTCAATGTGATAAATTTCCTGAGTTGATGATTTGATCAAATGTAACCTCATCATGGAATTATTACGTTATCATGAGTACAAATACAAGACATTCCAAATTTCGAAAATGTTATAATTTTTCAAATACTCGGTGCACGAATTGCAACGATTCCTATCCAAAAGTGACGTATTAGCTCAAGTATTACCACTGAAGGCCATTAGATGAATATGGATTGACAATGGATAATAAAATTCAAATTTCTGTAAAAAATCGATGCACTTCGTGCCGTTTATGATACCTGATCGCGTTGCTCCCCAAACCATCAAGAAATTTACTATTTAATCAATACTTTAGCTTACCTGAGACGCTAAACTGTCTCGCAGCGACCTATCAAGCGAAGGGCGCTAGTTATAGTAAGTTTGAGACCGCCGGTTATTAAAGTAGAATTTCGCCCATTCCTTAAATTTCCAGGAATACGTGTGCCGCGTTCGAAAGGTTGTTGAACACTGCCATAGATTATCCCCTTATAATTATATAGTAGATAATATGTAAATTCCAATGGGGTAGTTTATCCAGGCATATCCCTCGGATATACCCCAATTACGAATTCCTCCAGGATACTTGTATTTTTATCAACTAATTATCTTTTTATTTAGGTTTGTATCGAAAGTAGATTCATCTACTCTTTCATCAATGCAACCATATTTGAGTCTAATATTGTAAAATTCTATTCTGGAAGATGTTTGAATTTAGTCGGACCATCTTCTACTGATAATTTTCGTCGTGCTTTACTCACTATCAGGTTTGTTTCTTAGCATACTATCTTTATTCATTTTGTCATGCCATTTATATGAGCATGCGCCAGATTGGGTTGTTTAGAGGCATCGTTGGATATAAGGGGAGGCCAGGGGACCATGGCCCCCCTTGAGACTTTTACAGATGTATAATTCTTAGTTCTTAGCTAGATTCGATTGATGTAGGAACTGTGTAGGAGACAGTATGCTAATATTTTTATATTGCATAAAATACTTGCATAATTCATTATCATATGATTAATCATATTTCCTTTCTGGATATTTTTCGAAATACTCCTGAACTCCTGGAGATTAGCTTTTAATAGCTAGACTGATGCATTATGATGTGTAAAATTTGAATATCTACAATAAATTATATATTTTAATATAATTTTAGATAATTAATGTATTTCATACATGCGTTTAATATACATCGAAACCTGCTCTAACAGTTTGTCGACTGACTTTTTAATGTTTGCAGGTAGTTAACTAATGGAAGCCAAACTTAGGCAAGTGGTAACCGGTTCCATTTTGAGTGTTGCTGGTTATGAGGATTAGGGGGGAAGGGGCATTTCAATCGAGTCGGACTACTCTCATCCTCACGAAAATAACGCTGGTTTGTGAGATGACTACTGATAGAGATAGTTTTCCCACGGATTTAGGGCATTTTTTATTTAAAATTATGAGAAGATAGGTGAGAAGCGCTATATATTGATATCTGACCATTGACACTGACGTCATAAGTATAATTTTCATTTAAGACTGGAACTTCTCCGAGCCAGGCCCAAAATATTAGTTTGAATTCTGAAGGTTGTCATTCATTCGACTCGGTTTTTACTAGGGTTATCACTAATTCGACATTTTACTTTTGTATTTATCCCACTATTTGTATACAGTATCTCAGAGATTTTACTGTCCCAACCACTCTAGTATAGTGGTCCAGTATTGAAGTATTTGCCTTTTTTCTCTATATCACCTCCCACCCAAAACTAACAATCATCATAGTATTATATGATTAATTTCATGAGTTTGATATTTATCGGGGCTGGGGCATAACTAGTGATCCTGGCGAGAGGAGGCAGGATGATAATTTGCCTCAATTAGGTGGGGTTTATAATATAAATATATGTGGAATCGCTAAAATGAGAGGAAGTCTCAATGTAACTAAGGCCGTGGTTGTGCTTCTTCCATTTGCTAAACGATCTGTGACCAAGTGCTAAAATTACATACCAGTAAAACTTCTGTTGAACCTCTGGCAAAAATTCTGAAAGCAAAGGTCTAAAAAGCTTACACCTTTCGAAAGATAAAAATTATTCACCTTCTTTTCTTCAAGAATTTAATTGGTAATAGTTCTTTTGCGACAAATACATGAAAATATTCATTTTATACACTGTTGTTGCAGCGTGAGTTCGTAGATAGTGTGTGCGGCCACACACTGGCGTAGGTCCGGCCACATAATAAAACAGTAATACTGTGAGAGTGTTCACTGGCTATTCAAATGTTTACTATGATGAAGAAATTCAGTATACGGAAGGGAGTATTTTAGCTTGACATTGCCTTTGGGCTAGAGATACATGATGTACATTGTACAGCAGGGGACCAGGGCATAGCTATTGGCTTGCTCCTTGCTTCTCCAGATATAAGAATTGGATTAATTACTAGTTTATATATTTTGTCAAATTTGCTTAATCGGGACACGTGTATCCCAGATTCTTTGTCCCAATCAGCCGGAGTTCCCGATTAACATTTAATTTTCTGTATTATTTCTATTGTTTTCCCTAATTCTTGATGGATAAGTTTCCCAATTAACCGTAGTGAACTGTTTCTCATTATTCATTAATAAGTTGACGAATGACCTTTATTTTGATAATTAGCTTTAGAAATAAAAGACCATACTGAATAATTATGAATATTCACTCAATGCAATCGTTCTTGACCACTAGATCTTTATTCCTGCAAGTTTTCCCTTTATTGCACCTAGTATTGCAAAGATTGCTCGCTCTCCTACATGGCCATCTTGCAGTCAATTTTTCCATCTACAGGAAGATGTCGAGTACAAGGAAATAATCTAAAGTTACAATCTGTGCTGTGCCTACAGCTTAGTCTATTAATTCATTTGTTGAAAGAGGAAATAGTATTGAAGGCATTATACTATGTTAAATTTAATCAAATACCATTGTGCCTCCAACCACTAGCCACTTCTAATAATTTAATTGATAGACTAAGAATTTCCCAAATTTCCCATTATTCCATCATATTTCCCTATCTCCCAATCTTCAACATTTTGTGGTACATATTTTGCATTCCGGGATGATGGGAAATTATAAATTGGCATGCTGGGTATTTACTGCCCTATAGCTTTTCGAATTTCTCCTCAAAATCAGTGAAACATTCTTCATTTGAAAACCATGGTGTCTCAAAGGTCAACTTTACGTCAAATTGAATTTTCTAATATCCCCCTAGCTTTAAGGTTATTGTAATTTATGTAGCCGTAAATCTATTATCTATATTCTGATGTATCACCACAATTACTTTCAGCAATATTGGGTAAAGGCACCAGATGAAATTGCTATACAAATTTGAGTGTTCTGGCAAAATACACAAATACTCCACCTTTGAATATATGTATGACCATGTGGGCAATTATCTGTGCATTTGAACTTGTATCCACGAAGCATATTCAACTGATCTATTAATGTACCAATTTCAAATTTGTGTCTCAACTCCTCCATTGTGCTTGTCCATCACCATTATGAGTCATTTTAGACTTGATACATTATTCTCTGTGATCATGTATGTCATTGTGCTTATAATCAATTCAGACCAGGCTCTGGCCGAAAATATAGGCCTGCTTGCGATCATGCGACCTCTAGGTTATAAAATATCCTACTAATACATAAAGCATGAGGTACTCGATGAGAGGATGTCTAATAAGCTCCGTTCCTCAATCAAAAAGTACGGTAGTTGGACTCTGCTTTCAGACGAAACTAGCATTTCAAACAAAGTTTCCTTGGCGTATATTCCTGGTTTCTTGATTACGAAACGGCTGAAACCAGAGAAGAATTTATATTCATCGCGAGTATAGATTCCACTGGAGTGCCATGTATATTCCAAGCTATTGACGAAGGTTTTCGTGTTCGAAATATTAGTGTGAGTCATCTTCGATGGGGCGGCCAATATGTCTCCTGACAAAAATGGGATCTATGGGTTAATGAAGAAGGAGTGAGTGCTTTCGAAGTTTGTACAGTCTCTGTATGCATATTTTAATATGTCCAACTAAAAGGAAGAAACGATTAAAGAGTCCGTTCGAGACCGGTCGCTTTAAAGGGTTAATGGATGTCGAAGGGACTAGATGGCTCTCTTATGCAGGGGCGACTGGCAGGGTATTGGAAATCCTACCAAGCTTTGCACAGACTCTGGAGCTATTTCTACAGCGTTGAATTTCGACGCAGACGACAGGCACTTACAGCTCATTGGGACATCTTCAGGAAAGAAAGTTGATGTCCGACTACTCCAGTTTTGGCAAAAAACTTTGTATTTCTGATTGCTGCTATTATATGGTTTGAAGGAGTTTCTAGACTTCTGAGTAACAAAGGATGAAAAAGCGTATATGAGCTTGCTAATTATTACAGTGGATTCCGCTTAATGTGGGCACCGGTTAATGTGGGCAGCCGCATAATGTGGACATTTTACCAGGGACGGATTCATTTCTATATTACGTGTACTATATTACTACGGTTAATATGGGCAATAATTCGGTTAATGTGGACAAACAAATTCTAAATATCATAGATTGAAGTTGAATTACAATCGACTCCGCTTAATCGGGTCACCGGTTAAGCTTGGGCCACCGGTTAATCAGGTCACTTGGCCAAGAACAAAACCATAGAATAGTATTAATTTACTCCGCTTAATCTGGTCAACACCTAAATTCCGCTTAACTNAATTTATAAATGGCAGATTTTCACTATTTTACTTGAGAGGTATCATGCATTCATCGATAAATATACCAATATTTAAAAATAATTTTGCAAAAAAACTAGACATGATACGTATATTTTACAAAATTATTCAAAATCAGTATTAAAATGTGGATTAGAAAATGTTTTGCAATAACAATCAGCAAATAAAATTTTTTTTCCGCAGGGCTGTGTTATCCATCATCCATCGTATTATATTTAGTGGTCTTTTGTGGTTATACTGGAGCTTCTACGTGGCTTATGGCTAGTAAAAATTTGATTTTTTGGTACAGTCATGATGTCGTGATAATCCCATGATGAGTTAGCTTTTGGTAATAATCATGACGTCAGGACATTTGTCACATTGAGGGGGTACCTGTGATTCAAATTTCAAACTTTTATCATGTATATTGGCTGAGCAGTGGTGAATAATGTGATTTTCGAAAATCCAAATAGGTGACAATGACGTCATAATTTCGTCCAAAACTCCAACTTGTCCGAGCCAGGCCCGAAATACCCCTGTATTCCGAAATCTGTTCTGGTTGTCCTCCAGTTTCTTCAATCAATTCTGGACATAGAAACATATTATATATATGCGTATCTATATTATTAAATCTGAATTCTTGTCTGTTTGTTTGAATATATCGAACATGCTGAATTTGATTTTCACACTTTTGGATTAATCATATGTAAATTTATTGTTGTTTTATGAATTATAGTAAACAAATTAGCCAAATTTCAAAATATATATACAGGCTTGCTCTAAACGGCTACCCAGGGTAACTAAGTACGCTGAATCCGAATTTCGCATTTTCAATTTTCGCATATGTAAATTTATTGTTGTTGACTTGTTATTAATATAAAGTAGACAAATTCCAAAATTGAGGTAGAATCACACTTTAAACGACTATCCTGGGGTAATCGAGTATGCTGAGTCTGAATATGGTATTGTAAACAATTTCTTGTGAATATTTGTTTACTTTTAGGTGCATAAAGTAAATAAATTTCAACATTAAGGGTAGAATCATACTTTCAACGGCTATACTGGGATAATCGAGTTTGCTGAGTCTGAATATAGTAAACATCATCATCAATATTATCAAATCTCAATTGTTCTTTTTCTGTTTGTTTGTCCGTTGAATACCTCGAGCCGCAATGTGCCGAGTTTATTGTGAAGCGACGAGCCAAAGGCTTGTTTATATATATTCAGATTAATTTCGTTTTATTAATGGATAGTATGAAACACTACTATGTACACTTACTTTTGACTTTGGACACATAATTATTCATGTGTATTTTCCTCGATCTCAACATGAGGTTATTTTGCATTTTATTCAGGAATGAACATCTTACGTTTTGGTTCCAACCTTACGCTTACTGATATTGATGATAATCAAGTTCATTTTATTGAGTCTCTAAGATTGACTGTTTACCCTGCCCTTTTTTTGGGAGAGTATATCTTTGGTGAAACTGGTACAAGTGGGTGAGTTTGTCTTAACTTCTTCTTTGTTTTTCATTATACGTCGCCAATATTCGATATGGATTGCTATGTTTTTCCAAAGAAATTAAATGAAATTGGCCAAAGGGCGATTTTTCTCTATAAATTGGCTAATTGCGACTTTCTCTAGTATAGTGGGCTAGTATTGAAATGGTTGCCTATATTTTTTCTTAATTTTTCTTTAACCGTAGACGGTGCACTCCCAAATCCATAATAGATTAAGGGTCTTTACTGTACGGTGTGCACTGAAGGTTACGATTTGATCTGACACAATTTGCCACTTTTGTACCACTTACTGAATTTTCCATAGGAATTGTATTAGGTTTTGGATAATAGAATACAAGGAGCAAAATCCTAATAGGAAGGTATAAACAGTATACGATGGCATTTACATGATTCAACTTATTCCACAATCGCTAGAATATAGAAAAAGAATTATCGACACAATTTGCGCGATTTGCTTGTCATAAACCAGGTAAAATTTGAACCGCGAATAACTCAATAATGATAACAGTACAGTAATACTTACAAAGAATGAAGTGTAGTATAGGTTAGGATGGACACATTGGCTACCATAACTATGAAGTCACCATAGTGGAGATGACGAAGCAAATTTTTTAACAAGTGAGATTTCGAAAAATTGGACAAAACGTGAGTGTTAAGGCACATTCTCAAAAATTTTTTATATTTTTTGCTAAGTCAACATGACGTCACGAATAGAATGCTAATAGCTCAATTTTTTATGAGAGAGAGAGAGAAGAGTATTTCCAACTGATGAAGTGTACTAAATGTTACGACAGGCACATTGCGCATGATAATGATGACGTAACCATGGTGGAGTAATGATGATCAAGCAAAAATGTGGATTTTTCAGATTTCAAAAAAATCACATTCACAATTTGTATATATTTTGGATTTTTTGCCAAGTCAACATTACGTCACGTAATTGTAGAGTGCTTATAGCACATTTTTATATGAGATCGAATAGTAGATGCCAAATGGGATACATTACAACCTATGCCAACAGCTTAGTATATAGATTAAATTTGTTTAAAGTGGCACAAGTAATTGGAGACACTATAAACGAAAAGTTATCCAAATACACATAGTACCTCCCATCACTAGTGCCAATTTAAACAAATTTAACCAATATACTAAGTTGTCGGCACAGGTTCTAATTTTATACATTTTTATTTAGTTAGTATCTTAATTAACTTTTCCGAATTGAGTTAGGATTCAATTAATAATACTTTGATTGTTAGGAAACATTGACATATAAAATCCAGCTTTAATTCAGTCAATCTACAATAATTTTGAGTCCTACACTACTAATGCAACATAATGAATTAAGTGGCAATTACGTAAATCAACGAGACATATTATCTGAGTACAGTATACCCTCAATTATCTGACACCTAGCCTATCCGAACAGCTGGAAGAGCATTTAGTCTGATGTGATCATTTTGGCCCATATTATTATAAATACAGTGGAACCTGCATAGACTGACACTCATTGGATATGAAAATTTTGTCGGTTTATCAAATGTCGAATTATGATGCAAATTTGTATTGTCTGAGGCCATTTCAGGACAGAAAGACTGTCGGATTATAGAGGTCTTCCGGTTTATATAGGTGTCGCACAGTAGGCACAGTTAGGTGTTTTACTGAAAATTGGTATGTATATACTAGCTACTGATGAGAAAATATTTACTTATAATAAATCGATTGAAAACAACAAATTTGTGTGCAAGTAGTATTTAACCCGATTTTGGCTTGATTTCTGACAAATTTGTAGATATGATATTATGGACAATTTGTGACAATTTTGTATTAGGCCAAGCTAACATTATCTACAAGTAAACTTAGTAGTGTAATTAGGGTTGCCACGCGTCGGTGTTGAGCCGGACAATCTGGCTTTCAAGTGATTCGTGTCCGGAGTCCGGGAATGGAGAATTTTGATTACTTTCCGACTACTTAGGACTGTCAATATCTTCTATACTTATCTAAGTTTGACTAGATTCTTGGAAAACACAGAAATGTTCTCGCTCGCTACGCTCGCTCGTCATAAATTTGCGAGATACATCACTACCCCTTGGTATTACATATACTGATTGTCCAGTGAACTACCTTGCAGAAGGTAAAACTCTATTCGATCGCTACGCTCGGTCGTTCAAATATTTTAGGATAATTACTTACTGAAAATTCATCTATGTCAAGGGGTCCGGATAATTTAATTGCATGAGCCCAAAGTTCTCATTTCGGGCCTGTATGCTGGATGACTGTTTCAGAGTTCGATGTATATCGCATTCGAATTTTAATCCAATATTAAGCAGAATTATGGTTAACACTGTAGAGAGTAAATTGTCCGGGTTTGGCATTTGGAAATCTGACAACTGTAACTGAGACTCCGCGAATACAATTTCAGTCTGTAACTTATTTTGTAATCAGATGTTTTCTAATTGTATTGAACTAGGAATCTAAAGATAAGAACGTACGCAGAATATTTATGAACTATTGCGTAATTCTAAACTCTGTGATGTAAATTGGATCATATCAATTCTATGAATAACAGGAGTATGGCAGTTGTGTATAGAGACATTTGTGTATAAGCTTGGTGAGACCGGTGCTTTATACCTATCATCGGTAGAGGTGGTTTGGGGTTTTAATAGAAACTACTGCATTTTGAACAAAGGTTAATAATTAACGTTCTACATGGTTTGAAAGATGAAGCAGTTTTTCACATATATTTGCCCATTACGCTAACAAATGACGTCACTTCGATCTGAGAATTTTCACGAGTGTGTGGCTTTTGTGAATTCCTACATATCAATAATACATTTATTCGGGTGAAAACGTACCAGTTTCTTATTATCGGCGATTATAGAATTTGCCATCAAAATATTTCCACTTCCTCTTATCCCTAGTCCAAAGTAATGATCAGACCGTATCTTTAGTAGGCTATGGAGATACCTATTTTTGTTACAGTGGATCCCGTGTCATCATACCGCTTAATAGACTACCTGCTTATTTCATAAAAATCTACTTTGCGTGTTGTCATTTAATATTGAACAGGAACAACTTGCTTAGGTTCCTGTTCAGTATTTTAATGGCAATACACATATTACGTATACGAATTGGATTCCCAAAATATCCCGGATAATATCACATTCATACGAGAAATATTACATATAGCGGGGAACTTATTTCCCGGATATAGAATAACCTGGATAAGGCGCCGTTCAAACGTTACGTAACTCCAATTTCCCTAAATTTTGCCTCCGGTCCTCCCTGTATCACGCTTTTTTACTGTTTTGTAATACAAAAAAGATGGACTATCACACTTTGCATGCCACCTTCCTCCCTTGGTAGCGTTACGTAACACATGAACGTCCCCTAATGTTATAAATCACTCATACACGAGAGGTATGATAATAATCGGGATCCACTGTAATTTGTTAATGGCCTTGGAAAATATCCTGGTACAAGGGTTTAGACCAGCGGCGTAACAAAATGAAAATATTGGGGGGGGGGCAGATCGCATTAAATGGGGCAATTGTAACTTTTAAAGTACCTTTTTTGTATTGTAAAGTTAAATTTTAAAAGTACGGGTGAGCGTAGAGAGCCAGCAGAAAATTGGAGGTTCAGGAGTTCGAGGAATTGTACAACATATTTTCCCTATATCCAGGGATTTTCAGTCAAGAGTTGGAAAGTATACCCTTATTATCTAATTGTTCCCAATTATTCAGGGTCGTAATGGTGCATTAAATGTGATCATACCACTAGCCGTCCATGGATCCTTTTCTAACATAATTATTATACCCCACATTCATGATCCTAAATTCATCCATTACATACAAATAATACATGAAATTATGTAACATTGATTGTATTATTCCTGACCCCTGGGTTAAACTGGACTATTTCCACATTTCTATCCGTTCTCAAATAATGACCTCTCAAATTCAATACGTATTACGAACGAGCGTAGCGAGTAAGCGAAAAAAAGGTTCAACCCCTCTAGAAAATGTTAAGAAGTAATATTCCAAGTGTAGGGAATTCAAAAAAACAAGAAATTCAAATGAGATTTCCTAACAATAATTGAGTTAGGACAATGATTCTCAACGGGGTCCACTTGGCCCCCTGGGGAGGAATTAGGGAGGATTTTGTTTAAGGATTATCAACCAGGTCTAATGGGTTACTGACTACTCAAAATCGATTCACCTAGTCAATTAATTTCGACTTCACCGGGTTCAGAACCTGGACAAATATTTATATTATAATATCAAACCAAATAATATTGATTAAACACATCCAAACATCTATACATCGAATATAGATAGGCCTTTAATATTTATGAATAATAATACTTGTTCGGTAACATTATCACTGTTTAGCTAATGTATAAGTGCTGATGTCAACATCATATTTTATGCATTATTTGTTATATATTTTGGATTGTTATACGTAGTTCTATTCAAAATGCCAAAACGAAAAAATTTCTGAGCATCAGGCCCAAGGTTCTCATTGAAGTTGCATAAACGAATCGAAAATCGATTCTAATCTTGGATATTGGTAAGATAATCACTCAATTATTAGACAACAATTGTTTGTTTGGTCGACTAACTGAAATCAATCATTACTATTACAAGAATAAGGTATAATGATGATTCAAAGATATGGAGGCATGGAAGAACCTGAGGGTCGCTAAGGGAGGAATGCGATGTCGGAAGTTGAGAAACACTGAGTTAGAAGAAAGCCTTAATTGTCCTATGCATATTGGGCACAATAGATCCTATAAGTAAGAATGTTTCATGTTCCAGAATGGAGGTGGGAAGGGGGTGCAAGGATGGAAATTGGGGGCATTGCCCTCCATTTTTAAAATAAGTACACTAGGTCATTGTTAGAAAATTATCATAAGCAACCTAGGTAGGCTACTTAAATTTCCTAGTTCGAACTTAACTTTTAGTGAAAGCGGCGGCAGCATTTGCAGTGTTTCCCCTATCCCGCGTTACCGCGTCATTTAACGCGCTTAGGATATCCAGCAGCGTTAAAATGAGGGCTATATGAAACTCAATCCCTAAAATGAGCGCTTTACACATATCTTATGGGAAACACTGATCATTGGTGGCTGTGAAATTCTCTTTATCGAACAACTCAAATAACTTAAAATAATATTTTTCCTTTAAGTTCATTGTGGTCTCGATCCTGTGCCCAGATATCTATATCATCACTCATTCGACAAGTCAGGGATCAAGGATGCTAAATTTCAAATTTAGTTGGATGTGGAATTTTCTCCTTGAATAGAAAATAAGCTTGGCCAATATATTTCGAAATATACTTCTCATTCCCCATAGACCTCTGCTTCGCTAGGTCTTCGGATGCTTCTTTAATGTAAATATCTATACTTCTATTCGTCTGGCCTTTCTTGTGTCTCCAGTGCTTTATTGAAAAACAGATTTCTTTACTGGTACACAGGTTTAGCTTTTCTACTTGACTGACATAAGAAGCATTTAGCGTAAATGCACAGTGGGTTCTACTCCTATTGAATCATCTGCATACATTTATTCCTTTTGTCAAAAATTTACATAGTAAAAATTTTCCGATCGAAATGACTTAATCTGCTGGCGTAATTGTCAAATATATATTGCAAACACTCCATCTTTGAGCACGGACTTCTTAAATACAAGGACTTTCAACTTCAATTTACGGTGAAATTACCGCGGAAAACAGTATAGTATACTTCTTGATATCCCGAAATCCGCTAATGACAGACACTGAAAATGTATTTTTATCTTATAGGAAGTAATATTTTGGGGTCCAAAGGTCATATTAGTTTACCGGAAATAGTTGTGGAATCTAAGTTATGCGATATTCACACATTTGCTTATACGATAATTTTGTCACAATGTCCATATCAGTTAGCTTTAGACACATGAAATATATTATTAGCGTATGGGAAGTCATATTTATTTGTAGTTTTGCGTTTTTACCAATTTGACCATGAAGTTATGGTCAAATCAGGATAGCCAATATATAGTAAAATCCAACTTCCCATAACTTTGTAATACATTTTGTGCCTGTTTTCTGCCTATGCTAATTTTACAGTAAAATGAAGTTGAAAGTCCGTATATTTTGGAAGTCCGTGCTTTGAGATAATATAGAAGGTTAACTAATAATCTATATTCAAATTTTGATACCTAATGATCTATAACCGTTTTTGACACTATATAAAATATTGTCATGAAAAAGTTGGCACGTTTGACGTTTCCGATTTATCGCGCAGACCCTGGGTTCCACTTATTTTGTCAATATACTTTAACTCGATTTTCGTTACCATTGGCGAGCGAAGATGACATCTGGCCCACCATCCCTATCCTTTTGTATTATGGCGGAACTGAATATGAGTTGGCGCACAAATTCCATGGGCATCCGCTCACCCAATATGGCCCTAATTCGCAAAAAGATCGTTACAATTTTCGTAAAATCAGGAAAGCCAATATATAGGATATTCCCGACCTCCCTTACCAAATAATACATTTTGATATGTTATCTTTGAATAGTATGTGAACATAGTGGAATAAGTGGATGTTTAGGTTTTGGGAGGAGAAAATATCTTGGGAATTTGAGAACTTTAAAGAAATCTACATACTTATATGTTCCACGAATTTCCTAATGCTATATTAACCAACGTGCAAACTTCGAAATCGGATAATAGTGGGGGCACCAATGGCAGAACCGTCATTATTCAAAGGAAGTAGCAGGCTGAACATAAGCTTTGCGAGCAGTGGCATAGCCAACAATTTGAAAGGGGGTTTCTTAATGGGGTTGCTCAATGAAGCCACTTCTGCTAGTTCAGAAAACAATTTTCAGTTGTGCACAACCCTTATAACATCATCAATTACTTACCAATTTGCTGAAATGAAAACACTGCAAAAAGTGCATCCGACTTAGATGTAGCACGGGTTCCTGGATAATGGGAAACCCCATGGCTACTTCACTGGTTGCGAGTACTTTATGGCTGTCTGAGTTAATGGGTATACAGTAGTGGGTCCAGGAATTTCTGGTGGAGGGAGGATAATCATCAACCTGATGTCTGAGGGGGGCGTTGTTAGTCCCAAGAGCTGTCCAGGGTGTTGCCCCTGGACAACAATCGCTATTTCATTTCACATTAGTTGCCTTTCTACTGTTTCTACTGTAACATCAATTCGGATCTCGAAACATTTTCTCTTAACTGCACAATTGTCATTTGTTTAGAAGTTTCTCGATTGACTATGTACCTTGTCCCCATTGGCATATACATATGTTGTTATCTTTCAACCATAAGTCTTGATTCAACTTAAACAAGCTTAATGTAATTATCATATATTTTATTGTTGTGGTGTACATAATACAGTAGAACCTGGTTAATACTCTGCTTAAGACATACATTTGGTTAGCACTTACTTATCTCAACAACGGATGATCAATTTGGGACTAATTGTATTGGAAGAATATTGGGATAAGACGTACTTTGGGTACTACCTGCTACTTTTTGTTTCCCGAAGGGGTAAGTCTTATCCGAGTTCTACTGTAGTTCGTTGGTCGCCAATATTAACAAATTTAATAGCATAAATATCATACCTACATTTTATCTCAAATCAAGTCAAAATGTATTATTTTTTACTTGTATACCAATTTTGATATTTCAAATTGATCTTTCACTATCAAATTACTATAAGTGAATATTTTCGCATATGTAGCAAATTATATGGATGCCCCTTTCCACTAAAGTACCCATTTTGCCCACAGTGAATCACCCGCCCAGATGAAGGCCTTGGTCCACATATTTGTATAGAACTATAAGTCAACCTGACCAATTTAAATTGCTTGCTACTTCTCTACTAGTTGCCACTGCCCCCTCAAACGGTAGAGCCTGGCTTCATCCCTAAATATTATCGGTTATATTGAAAAGCCAATATGCCATTTCAAAGAAGTTTAATAAGCTAAAAATGCATCTTTTTTCGAGATAAAATAGAAAATTGACCTTCGTAATTCTATAACAGGAATTGAAAACTTGATATTTATCAAGCTGTTAGGTAGGAAATTGATGCTATTGGCTTGAGTCGTATAATGTTTGTGGGTGAGCTGTTGTTGAAGACCATCAATGATTCCAAGTGATAGGTATTCCTTGCAGTTTTTGGGAAAATAGGAGATTGACCTAGTTTAAAGTACACTAGATTTTCCACCTTGGAAATCTCCTTTCAAAGTCATTGAAAGTGAAGGGTGTTATGGAAATAGTAGTTCATCCATGCTCGAAGGCTTCGTCTCCGGAAAATTCGAAAACTCTTAGAGGAATTAGAATCTCGGTTTAGACATCTTCATACTTCAGGAAGTAGGGATTAATTGGAGTCGTTATACTACGACGATTTAATCAACTTAAAGTAGAAGTTGTTCATTTTTGTGGTTGGAAAAGGAAGACCGCTTTAACAGCTTAACCACTCCCTAAATTTGAGCTACGTAGATTCTTTCTTTCAATTCGGTATTGTATATGGACTTATGGTGGGAAGCGATTATTTAGTCGTCTCGATTTATATTCAATCTAAAATACTATTTAATCATTGTTAATTTGTATTTTCGGAATTGATTAAAAATCTTGAAGACCCTCAGGGCTGATTTTGGCATACGGTCCAGTGAGTGGTATTTTGGAACTTGCTTGACAAGTTCTAATTTTGGTAGAAATCACAAATATGATGAACTATGACGTAATTGTTACCTTTCGGAATTCGATAAATCACATTATTATCCACTGCTCAGTCAATACGTATAGGGTAGATGGTTGGAATTTGAATCACAGGTACACCTCAATATGATTCATTTCCATCTCCTCACGTTATGATCTTCACCCAACTCATACTCATCACGGAATTATGACGTCTTCATTATATTCAAACATTTTTTAGTTCCCTGTTACTCGAGACTAGGGATCGGCCGGAGGCCGGGGCCGGGAAAAAGTACCAATTTTCAGCCGGGACCGAGGCCCGGCGGTCGATTCCTAGTTCCTCAAGTACAACCTAAGAGCTGTTGGATTTGGCTCATTCAAATTACTTCAACCACTTCCTGACTAGGGCATTAGGATCGTACGATCATTGATCGCTCGATCACGTTCGCGATACCTTTTTATGATCTGGCGACGATCGGCGATCATTGTTTTATTAAGGATCGGATGTAAGATCGCGATCCTTTTTTGCACAAAAATTTTCGATCATTTTTGTATACTTTGAATGCTACTATCATTAGCGTTTTTTATACTTAGGTAATTGTTTCAAATTTGGGTTCAACAATCAGTAATATTCGTTCATAGAATACGTTGATTCTCCACCTATGTTTCTTTTGGCATAAGAAATGATGTAACTATCAAAATATGTCTTGAATATTACACAAAAGATCGGAAAAATGATCGAAATCGGGATCGCGATCTTGTTTAACACGATCAACTAATGCCTTACTCCTGACGTAGTTCTGCCTAATCAACACGTCGAGAAAATTGATGATGATAGTGAAGATTTGATACAAGCAAGATTTAGATATAATATAGAGATACGTATATATTTTGATTAGGTATCTCGCATTTAGATTTCTTTCGTGCCAAACCTATGATGTTTTGCTTTTGAAATAACTCTTAGCATAAATTTCATTAAGCACCCCTGCTGGCCAAGTGCCGGGTTCTCAACTTTTTGGCCGGGGTCCGGCCCCGGTCGATCCCTACTCGAGACATGAAGTGCCTAGATCAATAATACGACCATAAGTTAGTTAGTAGTTCTACTGTCAGAAAGCTATTAAAGCTAATTTGGATGGACCAAGAATAATCAATTCATAACTTTTCTGTTCTTTTTGAAATTCGAGGCACGGATTATCGATTTATCCCTCCGCTTAGCAACTAAAACGATTAAGAAATCTGGCTGTTTCTTACTTAAGTTAAATCAGAGGCACGCAGTGCTGACTATAATGCCATTGAGTAATGACATAACAAACGAATCACACTAGTATCTTTTTTAAGTAACATCTAAATTCTTTATATTTCTATTTTTCCCTCATTATATATTGTATTCTTTAGTTTATGAGTTTGTGTTATCCTCAATAAGTCAGGGATATTCTATCTATTTCTCTTCAGGGATATCTTATATATTGCATATTATAGTACACAGTTCACAAATATTTATTTCCCATTACTTTTTAGAATATCTATGGAATCCCAAAATTCTTCAGTTTACTTCAATGGATCTCGGACTGTGGCTGAATACAACACTTTGATCGATTCTTTAACTCTACTTTTTAACGATTCTGAATTCTCTTGCCCGAATTGGAGGATTATCAATATCCAAGTTTTTGATGGAATGTAATGATGAGCGTTTATTTTTGTGATTTATACTTGAAATGTTATTTTCTTTACCTCATATACATATGTGTCTGGCAGAGCAACCTCGGAATCCGGAACCATGAAATAATATACCTAAAATGCACAATACCTTTATATTTTGAGTTAATCTGCTGCATTATGCTGGGATCATCCCTTTCCTAGTTGAACCGATTTCAGCGGAGAAAACTTGACACCTATCAATTATTTGTGGCATTTACCATATTATTATACCATTGCAAAACATTCGAACAGAAACTAAATTCACACCTTTACATTTTCAAGGATTTATATTTGCTAATACTTTAAACACATTGTACAAATTTACTAGTCAACAGGGTTGCTTTGGGAACTGAATTACAATTGCCATTCCCATTCCATTCCCATAGGATTTTTGTGGGAATTCTCATTGGTTTTGCCAATATGGTAAATCCTATGGCGTTTCCTATTGAATTTCCACGCTACTTGCCTACGGATGTTTAAGGGGGATCAATGTTGTATTAATTACTAAAGGGAAGGGATATACCTGAGACAGAATTACAGTGAAAGGGAAAAAGAGTTAGAATGCACAGGGCTTAATCCAGAGAATCCATGGTTTTATAGTAATCCTCTTTCCCACGGAAACCCTGCTATTCAATACGCTTTCTGACCAATTCGACTAAGAACTGTAAGTACCATTTCATCCTTTTTGTGTTATTTTCTTTTTTCCTAAAATGATAAATTACATTAAAAAACCCGTATAAACTTATGGAATTATCCACAGCAATAGCGTTGCCAGGTTTGGAAGAAGTTTCTCTAACTAAAGCTAGTGTAGAAAATTATCAAAAATTTAGAATGAGTGAAAATCTTCTAACTAGTTATGCATTACGTAGTACTTATAGAGAGAGACATTACCAGAGTAACGAATTTTGATAATCGATAAGATTCGGTTTATCAAATACTAGCGCGCTGCACAACTGCGTATTTCCTCAGGTTAGATTAAGTATTAAACAGATTCATTTCTTAGTGGTCTGGTCGCTACGCGACGGGATAAATTCAACACTTCGTGCCTCGGATTTATGACATAGCAGAAAGATTTTATCTTCCATTGTCAATCCAAATTCAATTCAATAGCCTTCTGTGGTGATACTGGAGATGCTATATCACTTTTAGTTAGTAATCTCGCCTCAGGTATTAAATAATTCTGAATTTTTTCGAAATTTGACAATTTAGATTTTTTGTACAGTCTTGTTGATGTAATAATCCCATGATGAACTAGCTTTTGGTCAGACATTTGTCACATTGAGGACTACCCGTGATTCAAATTTCAAACTTCTATCATGTTTATTGGCTAAGCAGTGGTGAAAAATGTGATTTTTCGAAGATCCAAAAAGGTGACAATGACGTTATAATTTCGTCATAGGTCGAATTTCGTCCAAGATCCAAACTTGCCTGATCCAGCCCCAAAATACCCCTGTATGCCAAAATCAGTGCTGGGGGCTTCCAGTTTCTTCAATCAATTCTCGACATACGAACATACACATAAATTAATTGCGTTTTAATAGTATAGATATTCGGTTAACAAAACATAATTTGTTGAGCAATATATACTGAGTCAGTGAGTCAAGGTCGGATCCAAACAAATATTACATGGCACATCAAAATAATTATGGCACTTAAAAATGAACCATCTAAATCTTAAGACATGCCAGGGGAACCCTTGGCATGTCTTAAGATTTAGGTGATTCATTACAATATTTATTTATATTCTTTCTCGTGCTCAAACAAGTCTATTTATTCTTCCTATATCTTTGAAATCTTTTATCCTTCTTATCAAATCATGTCTAGATTTCTTGCTCAGCTGAACTATACCGTTATTTTGATTGGGAATAATGATAATGCTCCAGTTGTTATCTCTCCACCTGCTACAATTGAATATACTGAAGGAGCCAATTTTGTTTCTATTTTTCCAAGATTGATTCTCTTTGACCACGACATTACTTGTGATGGGGATTACATTATGTCTTCCGCAATTATTACACTCATTGGACCACTTGATTTATATCAGGAATTTATTTATGTAAGTTTCTCATCAAACTATTCATAGTGTTTATATTTATCCTATTTTCAACGGGCAACTAATATTTCCTGTCACATTTATATTAACTAGCGCCTGATTCGAACATACTTTAAATCGAAAGCACACCATTGGGTAAGTTTGTATTGAACTTCCTACCAGAAAAGTAGCTAGCATTCCTTCTATGTGGTTGCCAACAATGAATTATCTAGGAGCGCCGGCGCTCCTCTAGACTTATGATTTTGATGAGATTAAATTGAGGAGTAAAAACAATCTTACCCTATACATGCCATCGTTGGCGTCGGAATTAATTTGTGTCAGGGTGGGTGGAAACATTTGAACCTCAAATAGATATCATGAAATTGTAAGTAATTTCTACATACAGTAGACTCTCGTTAATACGAACACGGTTAGGACGAATTTCCGAATAAAACAAAAAAAATTCCACAAAATCAGGACCCTATCATTTGTATTCATTTGATATTACTACGGTTAATACGAACTCCGGATAAGGCGAACAAATTTTGACCGTCCGTTCGTATTCGTATTAACGGGTTCAACTGTATATATATATGTTAAAAATTTTCAAGAACATAACCACCGCAAACGACGAAGGATTCCTGTATTGACTACGATTTATATACATATTGACCTAATTAATTCACAAACTAAGAATTGGTAAAACCCACCCTCAAAATATCAGGGTGGGTCAAAACCCAGCCTCCACCTCTAGTTTTGGCGCCTCTGCATGCCATAGCACTAATTTTTAGTCAGGGCTGTTTGCATATGCGTAGCTATGGGATTGTTAGCAACCCCAAGGCTATAGCTACTGTCAGCAACCCCTGGACTACTGGAGATGCTAGTCCGAAGTATAAGGGTTGCTAACAACCGCAGGGAAATTTTCAGCAACCCCAAAGAGGAATGTCAACCACTCTTATGGCTGTTAATTTCTAAACTCATCAAGATTCACCCTAATAAATATGATTAGATGGATCAATGATGTTAAAATCTATATGAATTAATTATAACTAGCACGCTTCACTTGCTACGTCGCTGTGCGACAGAATATACTCGGCACTACGTGCCTGATATTTCGTTTTACTTCTACTGAGGTGTAATAGAATATGTAGATACCAATTTTAACATTTTCAATCTCTGTCAGTGATTAATCATATTTCATACTAAGTTGTTTAATACGAGTATACCGTATAATACCTATTAAACGTATTATACGTATAGATTAATCTCGAAAAACCAGACTTCACATTTTTAGACTTGTATACATCACAGAATTATCAAGTATTTTAAAATTTGGTCAACTAAGCTGAGATTTTCATTAACAGTTCGATAACCACTGTTTTCATGCTAAATGTCTATTTCAGAAATCGATCAAATAGAAGTTAAGTCACCAAAAATTGTAGATTAAACGTATAATGGGTATTATATAAAATACGTATTATAGGTCTTCACTGAAAGACAACTTAGTTTTCACATATCACAGTGGGTTATTTTGGGGAAATATTTCCAGTAGGCTATAACTTCAACAATTTTAATTATTTTCAGCTGAATTTTGGCTACTGGGGTTTAACTAAAGACAATTTATTTTGGCATGTCAGATTTTGAGAATGAGTTAGCATTTGAAAATTATGACGTCATAGTTAATTTCCAAAATATTCAAATTTATTTCGTTTCTTATAATTCATGACTTTATAGGATATTCTTAAAAGTATCTTGTTTCAATAACGAATACTTGTAACTAGGCAATGTGTTAGTTATCGAAGAATCGTATCCCAATCTTGCATGAAGCATAATATTGTGATTCGGATATGTTGTATAGGAATGTGATATATTTTGTCAACTACAAAAATAAATATATATTTCAACCTAAATTAGTGTATATAAATTATTTCACATAAATTATAGCATACAAAGCTGTAAAATGTAATTTACACTTCATGAAGTAAATGAAATATTTCTGGATACTAAACAGGGCAATCGAAATGCTGAAGTAGATGTCAATTTGGCAAGTAGAATAATTGGAGAAAAACTTGAAATCGACTAACAATACTAACGTTCTCAAAAGATGTGAAAAACCACCATTTGAGGTGTACTCGGCTTAGATAAGCAATGCCCAAGATCAGTTCTAAAATAATCTTGAACAAATAGTTCTTAAGCGTCAGGACTATATTACAAGTAGTGAAACTCCAGCCAAAATCAGCCAGTTGGTCTAAAATTCGTAATTTTCGTACAGCTCTAATACCTCCATTCCAATTACCCATCAGTATCAAAACCAATTGGAGTAATAGTTAACTACATTGACAACATAGTAAATCTCTTGTGACGTAGCATCACACTCTATACAATCTATTGAAGAACCCCTATTGTACCCGCTCAACTTTATGGTTAAACATGGTGTAGATGGGTTGGAAAGTCACAGTGTGCCTAATCTTAGATCTCAAATAGCTCGTGATCGTTCACATTTTCTCTTGTTTATGGTTTCTCCTCTTGAATTGAAAGATTATCAAGGAAATTTTATCTGGTCTAATCAATACCCAAATTCTAGATTCTCCAACCAGCCAATCGCATTGCTATCTCAAAAAGAGAACATTGAAAGTGTCACTACTCTGATGAATTTCTTGAATCTACAAATTGACGAAACTCGTGTCATCGAGAATGAAAGTGGACTTGTGAATAATAGTTCAGTTAAACATTACATCAACATAGTAACATTTAGCTTGACATACCATAGTAACCAAAAGTATAGAATGGAATGTTGGTATTATTTTGGTTTCCCTGAACTTCGCTGAATAAATATTTATAGAGTAGTTTTATTAGGTAGTCAGTCATGTGTGTAGTATCCTGAATAGTACGAGAAATTGCGACAAAGTTTTGTTCACAACAAAATATGTTCGCATTATTCACATTATATTACTTTTAATTATGCTTTATCATCACAAATTTTAAGCATAGAAAATTAACATAATTTGTTGAGACTTTGAGATAGTACAACACTCATGTAAGTTGATTCAGATAAAAAGCAATTGTAGATTTGGATACACCTCCTACATATTTCTAATCTTTCTCAATATATACATTAACAAGATTTAAATATGAAAATTTCCCCTAATAGAAGCGAATAAACCACTGTGCACATATTTCTCAGATTTCGTCAGGAGCCCCAAGTAGTCAGGGTCTGGTGAGCAGGGCCAGATTATCAATGCGTATATATTTGTCACTGATGAGAACTAATGCAACAGCAAAGCGCTCATTTTCTGAGCTGAAACTTATTATCTGAAAACAGAACTTGTAACTCCGTTTGTATATGAGATAGAATAATACAGTATGTCCAATAATTATTGCAACACTAGGGAGATTTCCTAGCGTAACCCAGAAACAATAAATATGAAAGTATATGATCTAATTTTATGTCTACTTGTTGAGAATACACTAAAGATTAATATTTGATCTTATTTCCATCGTTTTCTGCGACCATCTGACATCTACGCTTCATAGACTTCCAATAGTGTTCCAAAAATTCGGGTGTGAGAGAATCCCAAATTGTTTGGATACACTTTTCAAGCTCAGCTAGTGATTTGGCATGTTGTTTTACAACTTGATTTTTCAACCAGCCGAATAGATTTTCTATCGGATTAAGGTCTGGTGATTGACTGGGCCATTGAAATACATTATTTGGCATTTTTTCTGAGATCCATTGTTGGGCTAATTTTGAACGGTGCTTTGGATCATTATCCTGAACGAGAAACCATCTATTTCCGTGGAAAGCCTCAGCCTGCGAAAGAAGATGCCATTCAAGGATCTTAACAAAGAATTGTGCATCCAAATTCTGACGAAATATGCACAATGGGAAGGTACCGAAAGACGAAAATGCAGCCCATATGTGTATTTTCGGTGAGTGTTTGGTAGTTTTTTGTGATCGTTTTTTTCCAGATTTTGTCCACATTCGAACCTTCCCACGATTAAGCCAGAAAGAGGCTTCATCTGCAAACACAGCTCTACACCACAGTTTAAATTTGTTTTTCTGTGCCCATTCAATTCTGAAGAGACGATTTTTTTCAGATAGCAATGGAATCTGGACAGGAAATGGCTTAGAGTATTTCAGTTTCTGAAGAGTAAGATGGACTGTACTTTTACTGACAGTCAGTTTCTTTGTTTTAGTTATCCTGGTTGTAAGTTTACGTACACTAGTCTCTGGATCCGATTTGATGAACTGAGTAGCTGTATATTTTATTGAATTGCCGAGTAAATTTGGTCTACCACCGCCTCTTTTGTGTTTAAGGGTCATATTTGTTTGGAGCCTTTTTTTAACCCTGTAAACTGTCCCTCGATCAACATCTAAAATGCGTGAGATTTCAGTAGGTGTATGTTTATCGCCAATCAATAGAGTTTTGATCTTTTCTCTCATCACCTCTTGAGCCATATCAACGCTAAATGCTAAATTATTCAGCTAAAAGGTAAGAGAATTTTCTAATTTATGATGAAAGGTACTAAATGATGACGTCATCATAAATAATGACGTCATCCTCATTAGCAAAAAATATAATCCCATTGTGTTTACTCAGATTTATCTTCAAATAGATACCAATTAACTTTCTATATTAGTACAGTAACTACTACTTATCAACTAGAACTATAGCAGTGGTTGAAATAGAAATAATGATGTGTTGCAATAATTATTGGACATACTGTACTTGCATTTGATGAAATGTAGTAGATGCTAAATGGGATACATTTCTTAGGATAATAATGACGTCACCATAGTAGAGTAATGATGACATGGCAACATTTTTCATTTGTGAGATTTCGATAATTTGACAATATTATAATGTTTTATTTAATTTTACAATAAATTGCAAGCGTAGCGAGCAAAAATGTACAATTACAACTTGTGCCGACAGCTTAGTCTATTTGTTGAATGGCACTATAAAATTAAATATAACCAAATACACATAGTGCCACTTTAAACAAATTTAAGCAATAGACTAAACTGTCGGCACAAGTTGTAATTATATATTTTACTGTGACGATTATACTTTAGTATAGTGGCCCAGTATTGAAATGGTTGCCTATATATTATTTATCCATCGTTATTTTGAAATATATTTTAATAATAAATATAATATATATTACTCAAGCTACCGTTAATTATACTTAGATATTCAATCTATCTAACTGAATCCATATTACATTTTTTCTGTATTATTCAAGCCTATTGAAAAACAACTTTATTAATACATTTCTAAATAATTTACTTAAAATAATTATAGTTAAGGCAGAGTCTTATACGTAACACATTATATTAATTATTCGGACCAATTTTTGATGCCATTATGGTTGGATAGTGGCGTATATTTCTTTAATTTGTGGGAAAGCTGAGAGTGATTTCAAATTTTTGAAGAGCTTATATCTGAAGAATTTCTTTGTGAATCTTAAGAATGTATTTTGGTCAAGAAATTATGGATAAATTTTTGCTGGTAGTATAGATGGTGGGATAATTGTGTCGTAATGTCTTGCAGGAAATATTTAACTTAAATCTACCCTTATGAGATTATGTGTAATTTTGAGTATAACTTTGTGCTCTGAACACTATTGGTCTGGCCAGGGGAGTGTACACATATAAAAATATGAAAATATAAAATTACAACCTGTGCCGACAGCTTAGTCTATTAATTAAATGTTTAAAAAGTGCTATTAATTGTAAGTACCAAGGGAGGTAGGTTTTAATCTCATTACATATAGTGCCTCCAATTAATAGTGCCACTTTTTAAACATTTAATTAATAGACTAAGCTGTCGGAAACAGGTTGTAATTTTATATTTTTTCCTCGCTCTGCGAAGGACTACATTAACGATATATTTACTATTTACTATGATTATCCAGTTATTATAATATTCAATTTGTTTGTAAAAGTTATTTATCAGTTGACTAAATAATATTAGTAAAAGGGAATACTGGAGAAGATTTCATCGGTACAAATTCGGAATCAGCGTATTGAATTACCCCCTTTTGCTGTTTGGAACAATTTTCTACGATTATTCAAAGGTTATATATTCGGGGAAATATATATCTTTTAAATTATTCATTATTAATTTGAAAAATATTTTATTCGTAAACATTATAAAATAATTAAAGCAACTGTTAAACTTAGATATTCAATGAATCCATATTGTTTAACTAATAAATATTTAACATCTAAGAACAATAGAATTATTACCGATGACATAATGCTATATAATGAATACTTTCAGCAAAAAACTGGAACCAATATAAATTCTAGAGGAGTACGAAGGTGTAGATTTTTTCTCTTTCGAATGGTGTGAAAAATTTGGCAGGTTTCCTTTCATAATTTTTTGCTTGAGGCCAGACAAAAGTTTGACCAGTGTGAAATAGTGGCACTTGGTGTCTGCTCAGACCTTACGAATATCTTCAATATTTCTTACGCCATATAGGCAACCATTTCAATACTGGGCCACTATACTAAAGTATAGTCGGAACAGTAAAATAAAGGTGAGTAAAATTATGACGATTCAAATAAGTTGTGTAAAACCCTGTCCTTTTTACTATATTTCAACAATTGTTAGTATTATTCTATCTCTTATACAAAATGGTGTAAGGGAGTATTCTAGTTATGCCGTGACATCATGACAACTTAACTAAACATTTGGGATAATTTGTAAGTGCGTCCAAACTTTATTGTTGGATGTATTTTTCGAATTCTCAAAATTTGAAAAACGTACCTTGCTCTCATTACTCAATTGCTAGTATTATTCTATCTTATATATTAATGGAGTTAGGACTATTCAATTAATCCCCTGACGTCATATTGACTTGTGCAAACACTCATGTTTTCGTAGAATTATTGTCCTCCAGCTCTATTCATTCATATTGAGTCAGTCAGGCATTGGGTCACCCCTTTCTAACGGGCTTAAGTCCAAGTACAAGGTCAAGCCCTTGACAAAGAGTTAAGTTCAGCTTATCTCATTCGCCATTCTTTGGAAACCCCTGATATATTGAAAATAATACATTTAAGAAAGCTTATTGTGTTACTTCTATAAGTATACATACAAGAGAGTTACGTACTTTGATTATAAATCAGTCGACAAGTGCTTGAAAAGGGCGGGCTTAAACACTTCGGACTTTGACTCCATGTTGAAATTTATTTTTAATTATAAATTTAAATGCACATTTCTTTAGAACGCTTTCTGAACAGATCTTCAAATCATTTCTTTGAAAATTCATAAATTTTTGATGAATATATTCATTTCTGTTCATTTTGTATATATTGAGAATTTTCGAATGATCTAGCGTTAAAAATATTTATCTTGAGTGTGAAGTACAAGAACAAATTTAAACAATGTTAGCATTAAATTTATTTAATTCATATTTTACAAAAATATTCGATTAAATATTCAATGATGGCCGTTTGAACTTTTTAGGTAATAGTTTTAACTTGTTCCCTAAATTTGTTCAATTCACAAACTTTGGTGCAATTATTTAACCTTGAGGTCTCAATGTGTTGAAATTTCATATTCGGAAACAAAATATTAATACAGGTATGCTGTATTAATCACAACACGAAGATCAAATTCGTTGTCAATTTGTTGTTCAGGCACATAACCGAATTTCTCAACAAGGTAGGGAATCTTAGCCCAACTTGCACCAACCCAGACCAACCCGGACCAAATTTTCTCAACCTGGAACCAATCGAGAGCCGATTTCTGGCGAACTCGGCCCTTCCTTTGTGTTCATCATGAATATTACGATCATATAATAAATAAGTGAGAATAAATCCTGAGAACAGCTGCAACCTAAAACTCTAACCTGCATCACAAAACTCAATCTAGGCTTAGAAAAATACAATTTAGTCCATGAAACTTACCTCGAATATCTTTTTGGTCTTTCCTTAAAAGAAATGAATTGAGCCCTGATCTAATCATAACACGATCATATTATACCAATTTGAACAATTTCTTGCTGAACTGGATTATTTTGTAGAATTTAATTTTTTCAACATTCCTTTTGCTTTAGTTTAATTAAAATTAAGCACAGGCTAAATTAGATATTTATTGTATCACATGTTATTGAATATCTTTTCCAACAGTTTGAATCGAGTTTTCCTCCTTTACTTGTTTCTGGGAATTATTCTACCAATGTGACTATTACCGGAGAGGCTGGAATAGATGATTATCAATCTTTTCTGGGAACGTTCTTATACAGAAACATTGCCTCTGAGCCAAACAATTCTATTCCTCGAACAATTAGACTACAGTTACTCGATTCTATCAATGCACCAACAAGATTTGATCAGATTCTATTTATGCAACTATTGGATGACAAGTAAGCTAATACTACATAGGAACCAATTTCTTAATAATCAATATTAAAATTGTACTAACATGCAGTATAGAGTGTGTAATCCGGATTCCGTTGGACCTTAGAGATCTATCCGGTTTAGTGTTACTCCAGAATTGATAATTGATCACGTATATTAATTGCTATCTAACTATCTTGTATCTCATATCTTAGCCATCATATCTAAATTTCTAATTAAGTAGTATGCAAAATTGATTATTTATTATCTAAATAGCCTTTCTCTCTCTAATCTAAAACACGCTTAGTGTCTGATTTTGAGTTTTTCAGAGCCTGAAAGTTAAAATTCACATAGTTATCTCAGTATTAACCACATTTTCATGCCTTTAGTCTAGTATACCAAATAACAATAAATTCTTGTTCTAACAAGTAACGACATTGTCCATTAAAGGATAGGAGGAATCCCATGGAAAGTGGGGTGGCTAAGCTGACTCATGCCCATAGAACTAGCATTATTTCAAAAATAACCTCTATCTACAGTAAGATACACTGTTGGGAACAATTTCGAGTGTATGGATCAATGTAATATAGGAGGACTATCACTGATTTAATTTTAGGGAATATATCAGAACTTTAGTGCTTCAATCGTGAGTTTGGAGCTCCACCTGATTTTATTAATAGCATAATAGATTTAGCATGAAAATAGTTTGCATCAATCAACCACTTAATAGTTATCTAGACTAGGACAGATTATGCCAGGGTAAATTCTGGACTAGGACTCGGGCCGGCGAAGCTGGGGCGGCCTGAGCCGCCCCACTTTTTATGTGAATCTTTTGGTACATAAAATTTCGCGAGCGTGGTTCGCGATAATATTTCTGTGATCTTTTGATATAATTCAGTTTTTTGTATTTGAGTAATGTGTTTGGCACTGAGTTCAAGTCGGAGGATCTTCTATAGTATAATTACAATTTTGTTATAGATTACTACGAGCTTTGGCTTGTCGCATTACGCCTCGAGGTATCCATTATTCTCCAAATTGGCGACCCCTTTGAGTAATACGTATAATATAGATATATTAAAACAATGAAATTCACAAGTATACGTATATGGCATATATATTATTGAAATATTTTGTAAGATCAACCCCCTTTGTAGCCGTTGAGAGCAAGTATCTAAGTAATTTTGAAATATTGCTAATTTTTTCCTGTATATTCATAAAAACAACACTAAATTTACATATGATTCATCCAAAACTGTGAAAATTGGATTCATCATGTCCGATATATTTAGTGAAGTTTTATTGAATTCTATTTACTTCCTTGATAAACACGATAATACATACTTATGCAACAATTTCATTGTATACCATTCGAAAGAGAAATTATTCAACACATTTGTCTGGGACTATCTATTTTGATCAACGCATCATGTAGGATTTAATCGTTACTCATATATATGCATAAGGCTAATGTATGTGAAGATAATAGCGTTGCTAGAATTTGTATGTCAGATAAAATGCTACTATAAGCAGAGACTTGCCAGCAAATTTGTTTCGGCGGGACATTTTATACTGTCCCGATAATTTTTTATCAGATATTTACAATATTTTGCATTCAGTATGGGTATACTATTCCTGTAATCTATGCTATTAAAACGCTTTTAATCTGTATGTATGTGTGTTTGAGTCTTGGAAGAAATTCACACTTATGACGAAATTATGACGTCATTGCCTCCTTGATATTATTAACCACTGCTCAGCCAATATATATGATAGAAGTTTGAAATTTGAATCACAGGTAACCTTTAGTGTGTGACAAATGTACTGACGTCATGATTCTGACCAAAACCTAACTCATCATAGGATTATTACGTCATCATGATGTTGCAGTTAATGATTTTACTGATTCTAACAGAAAATACAAAACAGTGTGTTATAAGTTTGCAAATCACACAAGAGTTTTAGTTCCTTGTGGACATGGTAACCTGTTCAGCGATTGTGCCATACAAATAATTTCTGATATCAAGAGTTGTCCAACTATGCTTTTAATTCCTTTTCTTTCCACTTACTTTTAGGTCATGTAAAATGTATTAACTGTGTCTCATCCAAATTTCTTCGAAAATCTGGGACGGCGGACGGTATCGTATTTTTATTTTATTTTTATAGGCAAGGTGAAATGTAAAATATTTTGACCCTTCGATATCTCATCACATTCCCTCTGGGGCATGAAGATATTGAATTTTTCAACTACAGTAGGATATCGTTAATACGTACACGAGCTGACTTTCGAAATGTGTACTTCTTATCTTGAGTACCTATTATCCCACAAAATCAATTGAAAAACAATTGTAGGGACTTGTTTTTGTGTAAATATTTGTTCGTATTAACCGTGTTCGTACTAACTAGGTTCTACTGTATTAGTAAAATGTGTATTACATAATCTGTGACCAAAACTTATCCATAAATTTAGAAATATACAGATAAAATATTTCCTGACTAGAGACAAAATTTGGGACGATGGAGCCTTATCATATTTCATTATAGTGCATAGTCCAACAAAAATTTACAACTATTTATTCAAAATGTCCAGCCGACAGACTGTTGCTGGAGCACAGGATTATTTGTTTGAGTTATTTTCATCAAAAAGATGTTTATATTCATCTCACACATCGTCCATGCTATTAATTTCGGTCGACAAGTGCATTCGTGATTCAAAATCCATTCTCAGTTGTGAGGCCTTTTGTAATGTAACTATGCTCTTACCAATGTAACGTAATCATGAATCTGTATTATTTCATCTCAATTGTTGTTTGTTTGTTTGTTTGTCCGTTAAAGAAATGATTAACGGTATGCAATTCTGAAATTGTCGCATAACTATGTATTTATCGTGTTTATCAAGGAAGTAAATAGAATTCAGTAAAACTTCACTATACAGGGTGTCCAGAAATTATTGGCCTATTCAATTCTAAAATATATTATGAAATATAAGACCTCATAATGTACGCTTACTTTCCTATATAATCTCCATTAAGTCGTAAACATTTATTAATCCTTTCTGGCATGCCTGCCACAATATTCTCTAGCCATTGGCGTTGAATATTTTTCCATGCAATTTCGAGTTGATTTTTCAGTTGTTCAACGTTCTTTGGTTGCTTCATTTCTCAATGGATTGTTTCAATATACCCCATATACTCTCTATTGGGTTTAAATCTGGTGAGTTACCAGGCCACTCATCCTTAGTCCAAAAGCTTGAAAATTGCTTTTTGCACCATTCTTGTGCAACTATGGCCCTGTGAGCAGGAGCACCGTCTTGCATGAAATGTGCCTCCGACCTTTTTAATACCAATTTTCTAGAATAAACAGGCCCGTTTATTCTTCTTCTCTTGGTGTATTTAGGCATGTACCTTCCAAATTATCTGAAACATAGTATAGCGCATTGACTGTTTGTTTTGGTGGAATAAAGTGCAAGTCTGATAATCCTCGATAGCTCATCATGCCCCAGACCATTATTTTGGGTGGATTCTTATTGTCTCTCTAGGGAGAACATCCTGAGTACTGTGGGCCCAAATACGATCATTTTGCGTGTTACTCGAATGGAATAATTCAAATAGTGATTCATCTGACCACATAACTTTCTTCCAATCATTGACTGTCGAATCTTTCACTTTTTGACAGAATTTGAGTCTGTTTATCATCTGATTTTGAGTCAGCTTGGGTTTTTTCGGCCTTTTAAAAAAATGCCCTAACAGCTAATTGATTCCGTAAATAATTGTGTACAGTGCTCTTTGAAATCTGGTACCCCTTTAACTTCAGTTTAGTCGACAATTTCCTAGTTGAGTGATGTCTTTTACCCAACGATTTCACGATCACCATTTTGGCCGCCATATTCATTTTTTTTTAGGCCGTCCAGCACCTTTTCGATGTGTGAGACTAGAATTTTGTTTGAATCGAAACCACCAACGTATGATTGTTCGAACTCCCTTTCCAAACCTACATGCTACTTCTTTCTGGCTTGTACCCGCTTCTAACAAACCAATTGCTCTATATCGGATGTCGGAATCCATCAACACTACTCCAAAATAACAGAAATAAGAGTAAAATCTCAAAGTTGCTACATATACACAAAAATGTAGCCAGAAAAATTTCGTCATAGCCGCAAAAGATAGTATATGAGTAGATAAAAACATTAACAGGATCTTGTAGAAATACACTAATACTACTGTATCTAATTAGTTCGACAAATGTTAACAATGGATAGGCCAGTAATTATTGGACACCCTGTATATATCGAACATGCTGAATCAGATTTTCACACTTTGGGATTAATCATATGTAAATTTATTGGTTGTTTTTATGAATATAAGGTATACAAATTATCCAAATCTCAAAATATACGTACATGCTTGCTCTAAACAGCTATCCAAGAGTAACTAACTACGCTGAATCCGAATTTCGCATATTCAAGTTTCTCATATGTAAATTTATTGTTATTTTTATTAATATGAAGTAAACAAATTAGCCAAATTGCAAAGCATATATACAGGTTTGCTCTAAACCCCCTGGTTGATCTTACAAAATAATTCAATAATATATATATAATGATACCTTAAGGGGCCGTCAATTTTGGAGAATAATGGACACCTCTATGCGCAATGTGCTGAGTTCATCGAGAAGCGATGTGCCCGTATCCTGTATATTCAAATTTTTAACATTACGCAATAACCTTCTGATATATCATATCAAAATGTATTATCAGGGTATAGGAAGTCGGGCATTTACTACAAATTGGTTATCCTTATTTGATAATAATCTACTTATTATCGAGTTATAATTAGATACTGATTAAAATGTGACTTCCCTGGTCTCTACTGTAACTCAAGAACGAGCCAATTTTGTATTACAAAATTTTGATATTGTGCATAAAGTATCTATAGATCATTTCACATATTCACTTTGAAATTAAAGATATAGTTATTATTGTTCTTCGGGCATCAAGGAATAACATATTGTACCGAATATGCTCACAGGGCACATATTTTGAGATTATCCTGAAATATTTTGGTATATATACAAAATTGTGATAATTTGTTGTTCTACCAATATGAAATATACACTCCCTGGCCAAAAGTATTGGAACACCATACCATTAATGACACATGTGGCATATGGTACATTGCGAGAATATACGTTCTGAATAATCTGAAAATATATCAGAAAAGGCGATTGTAATGATAAAAGTAATGATCGAAATATGATCACAGATGTTTGAAATTAATTTCAGCTTATGCAACTAGAGTAAATTCATATTTGTGCTATGTGTCAATTGTGGAAGAGTGTTCCAATACTTTTGGCCAGGGGAGTGTATTTATTTTGGGAAAAATGCACTGCTTCTGCAATATAGAAATCATATAGAGTTTGTTCCATCGTGTTTTACGTATCCCTGGTCCAGTTATTGTCAGGCCTCATATATAGTAGTCTATAGATACGGCAATATTCTTTTAGTTAATGAACTCTGAAATCTGATTGGTCAAGATATTATTAAAACATATCGTAGAGAGTTTTCGTGATATCGCTTAGATCTGTTGCGTGAGATTTTAACTCATCTATATTAATAATATAGATACACAAATCCCTGGAAAAATCTCTCAACGACTACAGTACAAATATAAGTAGATAAGAAAATGCACAAATACTACAATTGAAGATTGAATTGTAACTAATTCGAAAAATGTCCTTTTTAACAAACAGACCATCTTCATTTTCCTCTTTAGAGAAATAGTTCCTCACTTCTATGTTTATTATCCGGGGTACATTGCACTAGAGGGGTCAGGGGGATATATATGATGCCATATATTGTTCGGTCGGATCTACTATGGGGTACCAAATATAGCATGACAGTAATATAATACCCTTCTTATGGCAACTCCGATGTCTTGGTCTGTGTCTGCTCGAGTGTCTGTGTCATCTCAAAACAGTACAATTAGATTTAAGCCTATCCAACCAAACCCACCCAAGTTACCGACCTCAAAATACACCACACAAGTATACGCTAACTCTCATGGGGTTGCGCCACAGGCGTATCCGAATCAAGTACACTCGACCAAAGTAACCTGACTGAATGATGTCAGTCTCGCCGATATATATACTCTATACATATGAAGATGAGAATGGCTGTAGTGAGTGTAGTCTGAAAGGGAGGCTACTCATCGAAGATATTTCTTTGATCTTATTAAATACTTAGTATTAAAGGCATACATTTGATTTATAATTATTGTAATGTATTAAATGTATATAAAATTTGTTTTATTATACTAGAAACCTTCGAGTTTCACACAATCTAATTCCTTTCTATAATCATATTATTATTCACTAGTATTATCTGCCCTTAATTTTTAGCTATATGTATATGTCAGGTCCATGCAGGCCCTGCTACAAGGGAAACTAGGCAGTATGGTAGTGCAGCACGTTTATCAAGGCTAGATAATTATAGTCCATTAGAAACTTTTATCAGCATATAAATGCCCTAAACACTAACAACTATATCAATTTCGAAATGCATCACAAAAATCCTATAAAATTTCATTTTACAAATATTCGATGCTGGAGCAGTTAAAAGGTCATAGTAGAAGAAATTTAAAACAAAGTATGCAGTTAATGTAATTTATAAAACTATTGAAATTATTGATCCAACAAATTAAGCATGATGAGGTAATGCTTAACTATACTACATCATTATTCCAAGAAAAAATTTGTCAACACTGTCGAAATTTTTGAAATTCACTGTATCCCTTTTGAAATTTGCATTAAAAAGTTTAGCAAATCTTTTGTTAGTGAATATAAATTCAAGGCCTATTTTGGGATCTAAAGCAAAAAACGTATCCTGTAAAATGCAAACAATTATTGTTTTTGAACAAGTTTACGGCAGTAAAGTTCATACTGCCTCTGGAAATACCACCAATTAGCCATTCCTTGCCACAGTCAAACATATTCTTACAGAATTGAATTTTATACTAGCCTAGGCTTCCTACTTTTGTATAGCTCTATTTTCAATACTTGTTTGGAAATTATAGTCTTGCACTTTTTAGCACTCCAATTTTTCTCTTGAATGCTACAATTCTTACGCAACTTGAGCGAAACGGAACTAGGCCTCCAATTCCGACGTCATTCAGCTCTACTATACTCTCTATTTCTGATGCTGATCAACCACCCCAACATCAATTAATCTGTCAGTTGTTAGTATACATTGAAAACCCTGATGGAGATGTGAGTTGCTTTTGTGATGTTCTATGTTTTATATCTATTATGTTAAAACGCGATTACAGTATCTCCCTGAATTAGCACCCCGAGTCTTACTTTTTCATGCAGGAGTATACCCCGGCGCAGCCCCGCACCGATGAATACTAATTACCACTAATAGGGACTCGGGGCGAACTCTTAAAGTGCCGAATCCGCCAGTGGTGGGGATGGATCCCCTCCACCAGGATAAATTTACCTGATATAGAATCATAGTGGTATTGGAAAATCATTTCAATACTCTGAAATATTGCCTCAAATTGCAATTCGTAAATTTCTGCTCGTTTCGCTTGCCTCTTCACCTCAATATCATGTATTATTATCATAATCTCAGGGATATACATTGGGTTAATCTAAAGACAGAAGTTGCATGAACTGTAACGCCATTTAATAATTATGAGCAAGATAACACATATTAGCATATGATGCGTTTGTCCAAGTTGAAACAAATCTTTACTTAGCCCTAGCATTCTATACACAAAGGCAAGGGTATTCACCAGTGGGTGGCGGGAATTTATTTTCTATATATCTATACAATAACTGTTGGAGTTCGTATATCTGGTGTTCTTATTAAATTTGGTTGTGGACACTGTTGGTGAAGAGCTAGTGTTGCCTTGCACGAAAAACACAAGTCTCTATCGAACCTTTGTTTAGGGATGGATGCAGTCCAAAATAATTTACTGTACCATACTGAAGTTCATGGTTTCAAGGGGGCAATATATTGAAACGTTTTATGCATTGTTGTGACAGAAGTTGAACTTATTGATGATAGCTTCCGGACGTCCTACCTAGTTGAAGTGGGATTCAGTAGGTCAACAGCCTACAGACATTTAAAAGAAATAATCTTAACGTCACATCTGGGGTGATCTGCATTTAGATTTGACAAAATCCAATTCTGTTGTAGAAAACTTGTGTAAGCAACATAAAGCACAGCCACATCATTGACTAACGAGACCCTATATCTTATATATTTAGATCTCGATGGGTTGTTTGTGGTTTTGTCCAAGTTGATTGAAGAATTGGTGAGAACTACAAACTTGAAATTTGGCATGTGTATAGATTGTGATTAATTCAGCTTGATTTTTCAATTATCTAAGCGAGATATATAAACTCTCTGAGCTTGGTGTCATAATGTATTGACCTATCAGATTTGAGGATTTCCCAATTGTGAAAATCCTGCTCTTCTTCATATTTTTAATGGATTTATTAATAAGCGGACAATCATATGTATATGTTTAATTGATTGTATCAAAGTTGTAATTCTTCGTAATTCTTCAAGCAAGCGAAGCAGTTTGATGACACGAAATATAACTGAATTACACTATTATATTATTTCAATATTGTTATAATATATTAATCCATTATAAAATAAATGTATCAATTAGAACTAAGAAGGCGATGTGTGAAGAAAAAGGTTGTGAAACACTGGCTTATACTCTACATTTTGTATTACGATATTTGGTTTCAGGCAGATTTACGTACGCCTTCAAAAATATTCTCTGAAATTTATGCGACTGTAGGCGCGACGCATACGCCTGGATAATAGCCTGGTAGTGACCATGTGTGACATTTATTTGTCATTATCCATTAATAAGTCGAAACCTTTAATGATATAACAAAACTCACTATCTGAGATTTATAGTATATACTCAAATTAACATGATTCCTAGTCAAAATAGCCACAACCGAAACGGCCAGCTAAATCATTAAAAGTGATCATTATTTATTATATAAGGAGATGACAAATGAAACTTAATAGCAGACTTATTATATTGATTAATATAAAATAATACGTAAATAGAAAGGTCCACATTTACTATTCTTAACTTTGAAGATAAGACTCAGTTACTCTTCCTTGTGAATATTTATCTCATATAGTGAAAATTGCAGCTTGCATCCTCGTGTAAGTTAGCCTTTGGTACTTTTCAATTTATTTTGCGTTATTAGATGTAGTTGTAGTGTGATTATCTGAGACTCTTTATGTAAAAGTTCGATCAGGACATAAAATTGCAACTTTGCTCTTCGAGTTCTAGTATTAATTCTTAAATGCCATCCTTCGTAGTCGTTATTGGCACGTACAGGTTGATTAACTACGGACTAATCTTTAGGTTTCCACTGTCCAGCCATCCATGTATTACCAATATAAGTTGCCAGTTGATGTCCAATATCATTACTGACGCGTCCTTCAAAAATTCTGAAAGCAGGTTCTATATGCTCGTATGGCAAAAATGGTTGAGCCATTAAAGTGGCCGTTATATAGAGGTAGTGCCGTTATACCAAGTAGCTCATTAAGCTGGTTTGACTGTACAACAAAACACTAGATATGTTGAATTAGATAAAATGTCCTATGTAAGTGAGCTGTTTATTGGGAAATAATACATTTTGCCATAGTAATACATACAAAATATAAAAATTGCAAATTTCCTACAAAACAGAACAAAAACGGCGAATAATCGAGGGACTAAATCGCGAACGGTAAAACGAAATGGAGCAGTCGTTGATCCTTTCCTGAAATATGGATTAGCCTAATGCAGGAAGCTATTTAATGTGGGGATTGTTTATTCTGGTACCATTGGACATGTAAACACAGGCATTACACGTCTCTGTCATCAGAGAGTTGTACGAGGGGAATAAGAAATAGTGTGTAATGCTTATTCTATAAGTATTGCACACTATTTCTTTCTCTATAAGTATTATACGTTACGTGTATAAGAGGGTATTAGAATGTCTTCCCGGTGCACCAGCTGTTAAAAGTGCTGTGATGGATTCTGAGTCTTATTTATGGAAAGTCTTCCCAATAGCGTATCCAGGTTGTTCCTTTCACTGCAGACAGGCAGTATGGAGGAACATGCAACTCTTGGTTTTGCAGCAACGATAATTGAGTAACAATTCAACTCATGATTTTGGCCGAAGAATAATGGCTCAACCATTTTTGCCATACGAGCATATAGAACCTGCTTTCAGAATTTTTGAAGGACGCGTCAGTAATGATATTGGACATCAACTGGCAACTTATATTGGTAATACATGGATGGCTGGACAGTGGAAACCTAAAGATTAGTCCGTAGTTAATCAACCTGTACGTGCCAATAACGACTACGAAGGATGGCATTTAAGAATTAATACTAGAACTCGAAGAGCAAAGTTGCAATTTTATGTCCTGATCGAACTTTTACATAAAGAGTCTCAGATAATCACACTACAACTACATCTAATAACGCAAAATAAATTGAAAAGTACCAAAGGCTAACTTACACGAGGATGCAAGCTGCAATTTTCACTATATGAGATAAATATTCACAAGGAAGAGTAACTGAGTCTTATCTTCAAAGTTAAGAATAGTAAATGTGGACCTTTCTATTTACGTATTATTTTATATTAATCAATATAATAAGTCTGCTATTAAGTTTCATTTGTCATCTCCTTATATAATAAATAATGATCACTTTTAATGATTTAGCTGGCCGTTTCGGTTGTGGCTATTTTGACTAGGAATCATGTTAATTTGAGTATATACTATAAATCTCAGATAGTGAGTTTTGTTATATCATTAAAGGTTTCGACTTATTAATGGATAATGACAAATAAATGTCACACATGGTCACTACCAGGCTATTATCCAGGCGTATGCGTCGCGCCTACAGTCGCATAAATTTCAGAGAATATTTTTGAAGGCGTACGTAAATCTGCCTGAAACCAAATATCGATACAAAATGTAGAGTATAAGCCAGTGTTTCACAACCTTTTTCTTCACACATCGCCTTCTTAGTTCTAATTGATACATTTATTTTATAATGGATTAATATATTATAACAATATTATATTTGCCTTACACTACCTTATCCCTAGTCCAAAATTCAAGGGTTGATGGTAGACCTTATATACAGAAGGCTATGCTATATGCTATGATAAGATATCATTTTTCATCATTTCTTTATTATTATTTCTCCAATTCTAGGAAATACTATATCTTCGTTACAATATTTCAACCTCAACTTCGTTTAATAATGATAGTTCTATGATTCTACTGATGAATGAAGGAGGTCTTGATCAATACCTTGATGTTATTCATTCTTTGGAATATTTGAATAACAATCTAGAGCCGATCTACTCCCAGAGAAATATCGTGTTTAATGTAAGTAACACCAACACGTGTGATATGATTCTTAGCATAATATAATCCTCTTTTCCTGAAGACAAGTAAGCTTTGTTTGCTTCCGCTATACGGCTTACCGCTTGCGAATACTTCATGTTTGCCGAATGAGTCATATAATATTTTTATCCCTCCCTAATTAATTATCCCAGGCGTAGATCTGGTTCAACAAGTTTATTTTTGCCTTAGTTTTGTTTACTAGCATGCCAGAAAATGGCGCTTCATACAAATAAGTTGATGGGGATGTACGAGTAAAATCAGGGTAATCTCTGATACTATTGGATTGCTTCCAAGCATAGAACTCCAAAATGGTGGCAATTCAACTCTTGAAAATAATGTTTGTGCATCCAACTGTGCTACTTTTAACGAAATTGACTATTTTAATTACCTCCTGCAAGATAACATTTAGCGAGGCTGCCAAAGTCTTCGCCTCAGGGCTTCTCGGATAATAATTCAGTCATTTGTCATCACATCTGGGATAACCTGTCTAACGCGTTTCTGGAACCCAAAATGGCTTCCCCGCATAGAAGGGGCGCCATCTGTGCAAACAGCCCCAAATATTCTTCAATCGAAACCTTCTTGTACAAAAAAGTTGTTTACTTTGTTGGAAACATCTATTCCACGTGTTTGAGATCAAGTGGCTGAAAAACAGTAATTCTTCTTTGAAGTTAGAATTGTGGATATAACGTACATATATCATCAGCTGAGTACAAGAAGCAACATCAGTTGACTTATCTAATTGCAAGACATTGATGAGTGACTGTTTAATTTGCTCCACGACTTGGTTCTTAATATCCTCCGACATTTCCTGAATTCTGCGCTGGACAGTGTTATTCGAAATTGACAGCGAACTTTGTTTTTTACTGCCTTGCTCCAATCATTAGGCATATCTTTCGCGCAGGGCCAAACTAGCTCTTCACCAATAGTATGGGTTTCTTAGATCTCACAATAAATAATGACACAACATATAAGTTGAAAGGCCAGTCTTCAGGCTGACTCCTCTAGTTTCCTAAATTTCCACAATTAAATAATATAGAATATAAAACGGGATGGTTTAACTGCCTATTTGTATAATTATTTATGATTTCGGGGGTAATTTTGAATGAAATATTCAATCCGGAATTCATTTAATTGCGGTATATAGAGGTTTAAGAAGTACTATTTGTATAGAAAAATCAATCGGTGGAATGGAATTGTGCCGTATCTCGGAGGTGACGCTTTGGGAGGTTTACCTGTACACTACCTCTCCCAAAGTATTTGAACACCCTGCCACTATTGACACCTGGCACCAAAGGCATGCTACCTTAGTTGATAGTATAAGATGATCTCTAACAATTTTTGGACATAAATACATCATAAACGACAAATGATAACAAAATATTGTTCTACTTTCTGCCATATCCATATAATCTTTCAATGCATTCTCGTCGTGTGCCACTTGTGCCACAAGTGGTACAATGTTCCAATACTTTTGGCCAAGCAGTGTATACATGTATACATGTATACAGTAAAACCTCCAATTAGAGAACACTTTTGGGACTGTTGAAAAGTGTTCCTAATATGGAGGTGTTACTTGATAAGAGGTTTGCGTTTTAGGGGCCTATCACAAACTTTATGAGGTGTATGAATGTTTGTGTGTAAACATGTGCTTTCTCTTGGAGGATAAGACCAAACACTGCGATGTTCTTGGATCAGGCTGCAACGAACCACTCCCACACTTTCTCATTGAGATTTTCATTTTTATACGCGTTTAACGGCATGATGGCAGTTGTTTCCGGCCAATGTCTCAAGTTCTAGCTTTCGTTTAATCACACGGTTCACAATTCCCAGGGAATCGCCAGACTTAGCGACAACTGCCCGCTGACTACTTTTTCATTCAATATCTCTAACCTTTGTGAAAGGGTTAGATTTTTTCTGGATTTTGTTGGAGACATTGTGATGATTTGTTTTAAGAAAGACAGACCGAAGATTTGAACAAAATGTCATCTTCATACAGACAGTGGTATATGTATGCTTACCAAACAATAGGAAATGGCTTACTATTCATATAAATAATTTCATTTCAATAATCAGTCGTGTAAAGAACAAAACATCCAGTGCATCACACTGATTCCCACAAACTGTGAGCAAAATAGAGACCACTGACTGTCATGTTGATCCCCACAAATTCTGATAAACACTTATGTGCCTTAATGGAGGTCCATATGAATGGCTAAGTGATATTTGGGACACAAAAGAGTGTTCCCTGTTCACTATTGAGAGGTGTTCCTTAATGGGAAGTAGGTATCAATGTTAAAGCATAGGAGAAAATTGCGACTTAAAAAGTATCTCCTAAACGGAAGTGTTCCTTAATAGAACGTGTTCACTAATGGAGGTTTTGCTGTATATGTGTTTGCTCTCCTGTTCACACCTTTGGAGATTAAGACTCGAATTTTGGCATCGATGCTCGTAGTGACATCTAGTTATCCACGCGACATTTGAAAATATTCTAATGTGTATATTTCACACCTTTTAGGTGATTAATCATATTTCCTACAGTTATACATGGTTAATAAAGTACGCTGATTCCGAATATCGCATTCTCAAGTTTCTCATTTGTAGATTTATTGTTGTTTTTATTAATATTGAGTAAACAAATTGTTCAATCTCAATATATTCCCTAGATGCTCTTAACGGCTATACATAGATTTGAGTAAGCTGAATCCGAATTTCGCATTTTCTAGTTCTCATATGTAAATTTATGAGAAAATTGTCAACTTTTTACTGATACTCAACTATATATCTAGATCTTTCCGAATCTACCCAAGTTTTTCGAAATAATTCCGAATGTAGTCAAATTTTTTTACAATTATTTTTGGTTATTCTAAATATACTCAAGTGACTAATCAAATCAATACCCCAGTCTTAATCTGAAGATAAATATTTCTAAACGTTATATTGTCGCTGCAGGGATGTATGATACATTTCTGATACGAGATCGAAGTAATTTCACATCCACTTGGGCAGTTAAGAGTAGGTTTATACCTACATTTAATGAAAGTTTAGGCGTTGTAAAAGTTGCATGATGAAAGAATTATGTACACATATAATCACGAATTCCTCAAGTTTTATATACGACGGAATTAATACGGGATCATTATATATGCTCACAATGGTATTCCGAATTTCACAACTAAGTACTAACTTAGTCCACTCTAGCTTCAATACCACGATATATTCTCAATGCCATCTATTTTAATGGTTCATAACCATAGAACTAATAGAAGTAACGAATTGTGTCTTGAAGACTAGTTTCAGTCTCTACCGTCCTGTAACATTTAGCTCCTCTACGATTAGTTAAAATGTATTAATCCACAATTGTATTAGTAAATTGCAGCTGCAATTTCAAATATTCCAAAATTCATTTTGTCAATCACAATCTTGCTTTCTAACTGAGGGACTTACCGTCGAATTTCTGAGGCTGTGAGTAAATCGAAGCAATGAACCTAGTGAAAACAATTTTCCTACCTGGTCCCCAGTACCCCAGGTTAAAATATTGGGGGCGAATTAATACTCAAGGATCGACGCCCTTATTTCCATCTTGACATATGCAAATCAATATTTAACATGCATATAACTCCTAAGATTTTAATGATTTGAAACGGATTTATGTGTTCTTATTCGTAAATAGTGAAATTTCCCATCGTTTGAGTGATCTCTTGAGTATATCCAGGAATATATTTTTCCTAGCAACGCAACAATGGCTAAATATTACATTTTGACCCGAATAAATGTATTATTGATATTTGACAATACACACAGTCTACATTCACTGAGTATTGTCAGGCAGAATTGACGTCATCTGATTGCTTAGCTATTATGTCAAATATCTGCTCAAAGTTTGAAGCTCTGTAATGCTTAATTAATACATTAATTGCCCCTATATCCTTAATTATTTTACGCTCGAACGGCGTAGCGAGTATTGGAGCTCAGCGGAAATGAGCGTGATTGACGAGCAAGCTCTGCTTCAAGCCTTCATGCCTTCTGAAGACTTGTATTCGAACAATTAATAATTTTCCAATTATTTCTACTTGAAACATTTTATCTCACATTCCGACGTAATTTTCGATCTATATCAGGCTACTCGTTCCGACTACGCCAACATCCTGAAAAATCTTGTGCCTAATACCAATCTACCGATTTTTCCGCCGTATGTGATGTCCTAGTAATAGTTGAATTCATGACGATACGTGAAATTCTTTTTGATCAAATCGAATATTAGCAATGGCCTGGTAAATTATTTGGGAAATTCATTGCTTAGCAAGCCGTAGTATAGTAATCCATGGGCCAGATGTTTCCAAATCCAATTCGTAATCCATTTTTACCATGACAATTAATCCAAATCCAAGCCATCTCCATATGGATACAGGTATCAAAATACAATCCATGAAAAATCCATGAAAAGAACATGAAATCCATAAATTTCATTGATTTGATGGATTCCTTTCGACTTCAGGGAATCGACTTCTTACGCTATGTTTCCACCTTTTATATGTATTTCTATACATACAATGCCCAATCGCTGTTCAGGCCAGGCCTATGACAATGGACAACAATTCTCGGTATTTTTAATGCCACACAAGCCAGATAGATGTTGCTGAAATCAAGACTGTTTACTTGGGATTCAAGTATATCAGGGAGGGCGACATTGAGTATACATAATTACACAGATTCAGACTGGAGATGGCAATTGTTGAGAAACTCCTCGCAATATCGAAAGCTGAAGAAGGTATGGGTCGTTTTTTTTTATTTGGAGCCCACTTTACTAATCCACATAGTTTATCACTAATCGTCGTCGTGTCACCTCTGAAATGGAAATTAACTCAAACCTCAAATTATGAATCTTATTCTGATATCAAATACTGAAGAGAATACGAAGTTTCTGATTACCACATTCCGGGATTTGCAAGCTAAGTTACCATTTCTTTCTATGTATTTCTAAATAATGTTCAATTTTTTATCTTAATCCACATACTTTGATATTTATGCGCCACGTTTATCCAGGAATTTCTGACTCGGCACTCTTTCTTACAGGGACTATCTGAATGACTCATATCCAAAGTATATGTAATATGAATGATTACATTGAATTGATTTTAAAACCACAAAAATAGCATTTTTCTTAAATTTATTTTTTAGTTTCTTAAGTATTTACCATAACTCTTTGAGATGAAGTCACACTAGCACAAAACTCAGATTTCTATGAAATATAGAATTCTGAAAATAATGAAGATGAAATCTACACAATCTAAGCATGTCAAAATATCTCAACTTCCACTTATTTGCCAACTGTGTGCGAACACCAACGGGTGTTAAAATTTATTTGCTTTATCGAGAGTTGGAAATAACTGTAATATCATTGGATAACCATTGTAGGGACTTGATTTTATTTGATTATTTTTTCGTTTAATCCGGTCAATAGTGTTACCCTTGTTTTATTAACGAGGTCAACCTATGTTTATACTTAAATCACGATGTACGTATAGTATTTCTTTTGTTTTACGTTATTTAGGCGAGGAGTAGAATGGATAATCCGTAAGCTGGACGAATGTGATGTGAATCTTTTTCCCAAGATGCCTGGACTGGTACTTTAATAGACAAGGATTCATCTTGGCCTGCCTTTTTGAAAGAAACATACTCATTAGATACATAAATAAGCTTGCATCCCAAAGTGGGTACTTTGGGTCTTCGATCATTGCCAAATTGCACTTATAGTCCTCTTCAGTATCTAAATAAACAACTTCTGCTTTCCGTGGATTGATTTATTGATTTACTGTTTATTTCTGTTAAGTTATGTATCGTTCTTGGATCATAATGTGAAATTATCACCTATATTTACTACTATTATAACGTATTTTTTTATGTACGTAATATGATAAATGTCTGTAAAGTACGAATATATACCCTAGAATACATTATTATGCAGAGTTATGATGATTATAACAAGTCTACGACATACTCGTTAAATTCACTTCTGACCGTTCATCACTGGTCCAATATCCATAATCAGTTGTGAGGCCTTATGTATAGTAGGCTATGTTACTCATAATTTCCAAAATTTTCACTATTCAGGCGCCTGTTATTATAACCTTTAAAGAGCCCCTAAAACCCTAATGTCACATCTAGCAATCCATAGTTTGTTTATTGGAAAATTATGGTATCTTACGCGTATGATTCTCTTCCAGTACCTCTCATCATTCTTCTTTTGTTAGATCACTTGCTGTTCCTGTGGTACCGATTTAACTGCCAACATTTCAATCATGATAACATTTATTAATGACAATCAACACAATTTGATACCTCTCAATACTGAGATTCTCTATTTTGAAGATACTGGTGATAAATTGATCGGCAATATTACCATCACCGATTTCGACGATCCAAGGATGCACAATTATTCAAGAGCTACAGTTAGATTAATTAATGGTTCGTTAAATTCTAAAATTGTGTGGTGTCCAATAATTTTATCCTGCTATTTGGCCTCTATGCTTTACATTCTTTCAAGTTTAATAATTCCGTTTAAACAAGATATATATATATCTCCTAATGATCTACGGGGCTTTATTCACTAACAGAACGTAGGTTATGCTAAAATTTCAGCGAATTCAATTACGTTAAATTCTCCAATGAATTCGGCTGCATCAAATTATATCCATGAGAAATTTCGACTCAATTGACATTTGTTCCGAATTTGTAGTGTACATAGTTTAAAGTAAGCATAACGTAATCATGCTTAATTTGCTTTGTTCAAATATTTCAGGAGTGTGTGCTGTACCTTAGTGATTCACCGCAGGCATGGGGCCAAGTCCGTAGGGACGAGTGTGAAGTTCGCTGCATATTCAACCAAGACAATTTAAGCTTTTAATTCTACCAGCTTACTGGTATCAGATTTTCATTCTTTTTATGTCATTCGAAAGAAGACAAATCTACGTTTGTGAAACAAGATCTATAAATATACAAATAGAAACATTCGACAAACTAATTGAACCCCTGACCCGCACTAATTACAACTGCTAGTCAGGGTATCGAGTACTTGTATGTAGATTTCAAATTTCGCACTTTCATATCTACATGATTTTCCATATGATTAATCATATTTTCGCACCTTTTTGTATATTTTTCAAATCATGTTAGAGATTTCGTTTCAACTGCTAGTAGTAGTATTGCCAGTAGTTGAAACTTTTGAAACTTTTGAAACTAGAGATGAAAAAGGGGCCTAACTGAAACTAGAATGACACCAGAACAGGGACGTTCCTAATATTTTGTATACTCTTGGCAAGGCTGGGGCCAAGATTTAAACCGGGGTAAATGCCGTTTGCCTCCGCCTGAGACCGCCACTGCGCCAGAATGACACTACAATTTCCTATAGGCTCTTTCTATAATGCTGCTATACTATAGTCGCCACAATACACAAAACAGAACTCGAATGATAAGTTTCGGCTATATTATAGAGCAACCTAATGGCTGCACAGTTTTGGTTTTAGGCTTAGGAAATTTAGTGGCATATATTGGCTTTACAGACCATGCGGTCGTATCCCTATTTTTGTACTCGGGTCATTACTCAGCATCATTTGCTATTTTAGAGTAAAATGCTTTTCAAGCCCTGTTTTCAAATCTCCCTATCCTGGCTCAAAATTTTTGAGTTAATTGCTAATATTATTTCTATAGCTACTACATTGGAACTTTTGAGAATTATTCCATCAAGCCTTCCTCATGGAATATACCTTGATTCTTCTAATTCAACGACTCTAAATTTCGTTGGTTCTGCAAATTTATCTCAATATTCACATCTCCTCTCATCGATCTATTATAGGTAAGTTCCATTTTACAGTACACTACTTGTGCACTTTTCTGAGTACATTTTCTGGACATACAAGCATATATATGTTCGTGATATACTAGTATGCTAGCGCTATTCGTTTGCCACCACGTGAGGCTTTTACACAGCAACTGCTTCGTGGCTGTTGTGACGTCGCCCTCGGCACTGTAGGGTTTCGTTTGAGGCAATACGTGCCTCAAGATTTGCTCTTTCACATTATTCATATTCAATTCATTGACTTGTACACAATTTTATTAGTTTAGATCAGTGCTTCCCAAACTTGGGGTAAATTAGCCCCCGCGAAAATATGCTATTATTTTCATCTGGGGCAAATGACCAGTTTTTTGCCCCCCTCGAGGTTCGCCACTGATTATGAGGGGTAATGGATAGGAGTAAGATATATGAATTGCGTAACGACGTGAGAAAGTCGCGAAAGCACTCGTTTATGTGCAATGGATCCCGCTTAATATCATAACTCTAGTGCATGAGTGTTCTATGATATTATCCAGGATAATTATTCTATAGTCCGGAAGCAGATTGCCGCTTAATTTCATACTTTTATTACTTTTTGTACAAATATTCCGTTTTCTAGGATAAGAATTCAATAATATATGAATCCAATTCGTATACAGGGCTCAAAATATATTTAATACAACCATACGATCGTATGGTCTCTAATAGAGATGGAATTTGGTTCGGGTTTTCGGGTCGGGTTCGAGTTCGATGTTGATCATTTCGAACTTACCACATTGTGAATTACAGTCTTATCATTCTAATTGAAATTATTCAACGTAAAAATATTATAATGAGTCGCGAAAGAAAAGGAGTCGAGAACCACTGCAGGGAATAATTTCAACCTCTATACTACATGAACAACTCGGCTCCTCTTCGCGTTTGATTTTATTAGATACGTAATCAGAAACGTATAATGGTCTGCAGGGTTTTATACAGGATGTTTAACCTGGAGGGGGAAATTAGTGGAGGCTGTTTTTGTTGCTTGCTAATAGTGTGAGGGATTTGAAGTGCATAAGCAGAAGGATTTAATCTCTCAAGCATTATCTTTGACGTTCCTATTTAATATTCGATTGCAAGTATGTTGTGTTCCCTCGGGCTAAGGACAACACTTTGTCATATTATGTATTTTTCATCTTGAAAGTGATTTCAAATAGTAATTTGATCTGCCGATACAATAGCATGGCATTCTCTGTAATTGTCCCCTGCTTAAAGTGTGATTCCTGCTGTTACTGCTTTATTTAACATGACAGTGCTATTTTTAAAGTTACCTGTGTGTATTGATTGAGAACATCAAAGGACGATTTTCTGACAATGTTATTAAACTTTTAGTAGCAAGTTCCATTTTTGCCCAGCCAAACTTCCTCCAAAGGATCAACTCGTCAATTTTGGCAACAATGAGATCGAGTTACTATCTGATTTTTATGGGAGAAAAGTAGTGGTGGAATTTGAAGGAACCATTTACACTTCCCCCCAACTACTGAATATTGAAGATTTAGTTTCTGAGTGGAAGGTGTACAGGAGGGCAATGCTCCATGAGAAAGAAAGATTAATCACTACAAGAGACACCTCAGAGATTCCGAGTATGCAGGATGTGGCAGCCTCTATAATGTCTTGCACATCCTATGCAGGTATATTCCCAGAGACATTTAAACTTATTCAGATTCTTTTAACTTTCCCGTTGGAACTGCAACAGTTGAACGTTCATTTAGCCAGATGAAAATGATAAAGACAAGACTTAGAAATCGGTTGGCTGATTGTAATTTGTCAAGGCTAATGAGGATCGCTATAGAAGGTCCGGAACTACAGTCACTTAAGTTCAATGAGATTCTTGCTATTTTCAAAGAGAAAAATAGACGTATTACTCTCTAAATTAGCTTTTGTAGGTAACACTAATGAATACCTTTCCCACACGTGATATGTAATAGTGGTATATACCGTATATGGTCAAATTTTATGTGGGGGGGAAACAATTTTGGGAGGGAAATCCCTGAGCACCCCACCCTCTGTGTAAAACCCTGGTCTGTATGCTCTTTGAACTGTCCCACTATCTCCTACTATTGTCTTTCATATTAGGATCATGGATCCTGAAAGGGATAATTTGCGCCACAATTACATGAAATTAGGTTCAGAGAAATTATATCCTATTAAGGAAATACATAAATTATCCAAATATAATATTTGACCCTCAATAGGTGTAAATGTAGATGATTAGAATAATTAATCCCTTCAGTATTCATGACCCGAATATGAATACATATTGAAGCAAAGCGTTTTGTTACTTGAGTGTAGTCTTTATCTACCTCTACTCCATTATGATTTACTGGAGGCGATTCTGTGACATCAATCATTTACCCTCTTCACCCGAAAAAACCATTTGTTTCCCATAGTTGCAGTAAAAAGCCTAACATCTGTTGACAGAAACAATGCTACCGTAAACTTATCCACATCAGTCCCCAAGTCTTACACATATTTGTTTTGATGATGTAGTCAAGTACATTTCTGTAATTAATTACTCATCGTGGAAATTATTTTCGATAGATTAATTAAAAGGTTATCACAACTTTCCAAACCCATATTTTCAGTAATTATACACGGAATTTGATGGAAATTATCATTTATCCAGTCATCCAATATGCCAATGAGGAGAATAAGCAATTACCATCTCCAGAAACATGCAACATCTGCGAAAGATACTGTTCGCGTAAATTGGAATTATGGGGCATTTCATTTCTGGAAGAAAAAAGTAAATTATACAATTTTAATTTAACCTTCCACAAATAACTGTTCGCCCCTTATTAGCAATGGTTTGGAATCTTGGCAATTGATAATCTATGTTACCCGAGTCTCTAAGGTCTAAATCGGAATTATTTCTACTGCCTTGCCTGATATCTAATATTTTGAACATTACCTGATGTATCGATTGTATCCAAAATTATTTCACTGCACAAGGGTAAGAATGGCATATAATTTGTCATCATAAAATCAATTATTCCAGGATAGTAATACATATTATTTTCGTTTGCTTGATAAGTACTAACCAGGTTATTCTCAAGGATAGTTGGATTTTGTCCTAAAAATCCGGACTGAAATTTGTCCCAACTTGTAATTGAAATTTTAGGAATTGTTCCAACTGGAAATTGGATTTCATCCTAACTTTCGATATTGGATTGTTCTCGTGACGATTTATGAATTGCGGAACAGGTGGGATATTCTGACCAACTCTCAAGACACAAGCTCCAACGATATTGCCATGAAATCCACAACTGCTATCCCAATAGTGAGTTAGAAATGCTCATATTCTCGGCTGAATGCAATCTAGTTAGATAATTTTAAGAAAATTCCAATTCAATCACCTTCTTAATGAGTTAACAACACACTTAGCAACACGTAAGTGAGTCAAAGAAACTTCCGGCCAACTTTCAAGACCACAGTACAAATGACACTATAGAAAGTACTTGTCGAACAAATGACACCTTCAGATTTTTGAACAAATGAAGCGCCCCCAATTTATATATACTATGGCTAGCTAGAAAAACACGGCAAATATGCCCAGAAAAAGGTGGGTGTTTTCTACCTACCAGATCTTTCTTGGATAGGAAGATTTTTCGAACACTGCAGTTGTTTCATCCTCATATTCCTCTGCTATTTGATTACTAATTTCTGTCTCATCCTTAACACACATTTCTAATTCTGCGAATTTATTATTATTATGGATCGTTTTTCAAAACATAAAATATAACATAATAATTCAAAAGATTTCTCAGAAATTTTACAATAAAAATACAGCCCAAAACATGTAGAACTAATTTCTAGATTCTTTTATCAACTTGTCTAAATTGTAACTGATCCTATGCATTACGTGAGCAGAACACATATGTAAAACAGTAATTAACATTAAAATTTTCACCACTAGACACAAACTTCCCACACTTTTAGAGTTAATTCAAATTAGTATATTAATTAAATGCTAAACAAGAAAACTAACCATGAACTAATTGTGGACTACACTCAGCAGAGCTATAAGTGCCTATAGTGTCATCAGTGTATCGATAATACTCACCAATAAATATTGAATTGCGAGAATCCTCAACATTTCGATAATTGGACAATCCATTTAAAATTTTACACCTTCCACCCACAACTGACCTTCGGAACGTTCAGACCATGAAGTTTAGCATCAACCATATATTCTTCCTTGGTAATACTAAAACATATAAGTATTTTAACTTAATAGAAATACGGAACGAAGAACTTTAGTTTGATTAATTAATTGATATATCACCTTGTTCGTAATGTGTAGCTTGATTTAATTAAAAGGAACAAGGGGGTCATTAGTACTTTTTTCAACATTTGGCGTTAATATATGAATCAAATGGAGTTCCTTGTATTGTTATGAGATATCTCGTAATGATACCATTCTGATATAAAGAGTGAGGAGGATAGTATACTACAGTTATAGAAGTAGCATTATTAGAGTAAGCTGTAATGTCTGAGGAGGTCGTAAAGGTGCTACAAGTAGAATTATATAAATAAAGCAGATACATACTCTCAGGAGAGTGTAAATCATTGAAGAACATAATAAATAATATGTATCTTATAACTGCTCTCATAGATAAGGTCATTTAAAGTTCTGTCATGTGATTCAAAATGTGTCTCATAAATATAAACATATTTAAACATACCAGCTTGATTAGTTCCTTCTATAACAGATACATTTGGACTCTCAATTTTGAGTGCAGCTCCTATAAGGAGATGCCTTAGTGGAATGGACAATTGGGACGTCCGTCCCCACGGCGGTGCGAAACCTACCAATGCATAACTACATACTTTATCAAAAGATTAATCAAATATCACAGCTATTTGCTTATTGTTGAAATTGATCCTAGAGATTTCATTTTAGCTGCTGGTTGGGGGTAATTGAGTATGTAGATTTCAAATTTCACATTTTCAGTTCTATATTTACATGATTTACCCCTCTTATTTTAATAGAAAATCCGGCACTGAATTCATTCTGTATTCTTTTGGATCTACCATGGATAACAATATAATAAATTTTGTTACATTTCCAGATATGGGGCAGATACATGGGCGTAGCGCCAGGGGGGCTTGGGGGCCTGGCCCCCCAAAATTCTCAGTAGGCCCCTCCAAAAATTATTGAATACGTACATTGATTTTACCAAGGAATAGTGGGAAACTGGATAGATTTAGACACTGTGCCCCCCATAAATTTCCGACAAGCCTCCTCAAAATCCTGTTGCTGCTACGCCTATGGGCACATAGTCCCGAGTGTATTTAGTCGCACAACAACCAAAAGCAATATACATAATTTAGCAAATTTTATTTAAACCAGGTTCTGTGCAAGAAGGGTCGAACATCAATTCTTGCCCTGAAGCCGCAGTGCTGTATCAACTCATTTTCTTGAATGAGTTGATTCTACACAAATAGAATGAATGGAATTAGTTGAAAGAGCAGTAAATGGATTGATACCAACTCATTTCTTAAAAAGAGTTGGTAGTTTTCAAATTTAATGAGTTAAATGAGTTGATTTTGCAAACTCAAAATTATTTGATATTCCTCTGTTGGAGCCCATGGCAAGCGAAGCGCACTTGTATAAAGTGGAACCTGCATAAACCGCCACTCATTTTGACATTAAATGTTGTCGGATAACCAAGCGAAATTGTATTATCTGAAACTAGTCCTGATCAGAGGCACTGTCAGATTATGGAGGTCTTCCGGAAAATACAGGTGTCGCAGGTTCCACTGCATGCGTTTACATATAGTTGCATACTGATATTGATTTATTGCTTTAATTATACTATAGATTAAAACCAATCTATGTTTTATAGGAATAATATTGAGGAACCTGGGGTAGCCACTCGAACAGTCGTATACTCTCTTTCGGATGCAGATTTCACATCAACTACTGAAGTCGTAATTTCGATTATTCCCAGGAATGATGCTCCTGTTATACACAATTCTCTGGTAAGTATTGTATATCTCTTTTGTGTTGGAATGGAGAGGCATTCTATACAAGTGTGGTGACCTAGTTTAGACAGTTTCATATTTCATCCATGTATACCCCTGATTTCGTGATATGTTTTGAAGCTATTGGTTCGAATTTAGCATTATCGGAATCATATAATAGAACCTCCCAAAGTCGAATCAGGACTAACTGGAGAAATGTGGGGGCCCCAGGCCCCTGCAATCTAGTTACTTACCTACCTGGCATGTCAAGTGACGTAGCCCCTGTCAACAAGCTATAGTTACTCCACTATTAATTAGCTTTCTACGTATCTTGAAATATATCCTCTAAACTGCTTTATACACATTGGTTTGGAATATTTTCCATTGTTTATGTGGTTTGTGTTATTGTGTATATGAATATGTTATATACATTTGCTCAGGATCAGGGTAATACGCCTAAGATTATGCATTATAACATTAATTTTTGTTCAGTTGGGCTAAATATCTTAATATGTACGAGTATTATGGTCCTCACATCTTCTGTCATAGATCAGCACTAGGTATATACCAAATATCCAGCGATCTGGACTGGACCGATCGGCTACAGATCGGTCCGGTACGCTTTTTCTCAAGTGTAGTCTGGACCTGTCAGAATTTTGTGAGCTAACTATATGGGCCGATTCATTGGTCTAGACCCGGTTCCTCATCCTCGATCGGACAAACGATCTATTACCCATTGTTTTGCAAGCACTCTAGTGGTAATAAGCTCTAAGTGTAATTACACTTATTTAATTATATTTTACAACTTTTGTCATTGATGTTATCCATTTGTGCTTGTTTTGGTGCCCCTTATCAAACTCATCCAGGAAATTGCTCAATTAATTGAGCAATTTTCCTCCATTAAGCCGTTTTCCACCATTCAGTCAGACCCAATTAATTAATTATTTAATAATTATCCCGAATATGCATCTGGGGGTTAGTATAAATAGAAAATCACATTTTCTATTTCAATATACATTGAAATCAAGTTAGTTTCAATTTCAATTTCAATTTCAAAATATCAAGGCCTATAATTATAGATAAAGTGAACAAATAGTCCCACAAACTTAGTTTAAACTGTAATACTAATGGAGTACGCTGATTCCAATTATGATTTTTGACAACTTATTGTGAATATTTTTTGTTCTTTAGGTACTATATAAATTCAAAAGATTTCTAAATAGTCTCAGAAACTTGGCTTCAACAGTTATACTGAGTAATCAAGTCGCTGATTTCGAATTTCGCAATTTAACGTTACTCAATATAAATAATTGAATCCGAGGCACAAAGTGCCCAGTTCCATGCGAATTCTGTGTATACATTACAAGATATTCTTTTGATAATCATTTTTCATTAATCACAAGGCAATCGAAGAAATATTTAATTGTATGTGACTCTACGAATAACCACCTACATTCAGTAAGAAAGGAATTCACTTCAGCCAATAAACTGAGTTTAATCAGTCTGTAATATAACAGACAAGCTTTAACTCTTTGAACAAGTGAACATCAGACGTGGGTTAAAATCAGTCTCAACAGCACTCTAAAAATCTATTTAACCACGAGGTTTAAAAAAATGTCTAGATCCGACACACCTCAACAATCAATTTAATTACATGTTACACTCGAGATCGGATTTTTGTGGCCGGGTCAGAGTCGCGGCGGTCCATAATATTTATGGACCAGACCGGACCTTATCCTTTAACTCCAACAAGGAGCTGGAAACTATACTATAACGGGAGAGTATTTAAATGGTTGCTTATATAAACACTTCCCAAACATTTTCACCTGCGGACTCCCTAACCTATATTTTAATTGGTCCACAGACCCACTGCCATTAATCATAATACAATTCTTTGGTACCACGGCACCCCCTTTGACATAGTGGTCCGCAGACCACAGTTTGGTCTATATATTAAATTTCTCCGTGACACCTCGATAGCAAAACTAGGGTCACGATATATGTGATATAATTGTTGGATATTCTTCTGGTGTCTTTCTCCCCTTTTGCTATTCGATTGGACGCTAAGTACCATTATTTGACACCAGTCAAACTTTTGTCTGGCCTCTAGCAAAATATTATCAAAGTAAGGCACTATGAAACATTATTTGATATAAAAAATAAATATATATACATTTTCAAGAGCTCGATTATCGCTGCAAATACAATTCTAGTGGAGGAGTATACGTGCATCATACTCTTAATTAAATACTATTGGGTTAAGATCAATTTAGGATAAATAGTCTCTACTCCTATGTCATGTATTTTTGTTAGTAAAACAACGCACTATAGTTGTGAAACATGTTGATTCAATTTCGCTTTCCGTTGAGCCTACCATACACGATGCAACAAGGCAACTTGGAATCTTCATTATCCTACTAACAATTGAAACGAAATATACAGTAACATCATACATAACATGATTTTCCTGCTCTTTGTGGATACGTGACCTCAAATATCCTAAATAAGCTAAACAATAACTGAGTGATATAACATGTGTACTCCAAACTTTCCGGCGCACTAAAGCGGGTGATAACTCCATAGACCAGTCCCTAGCCCAAGTCTATCTATTCTATTGCCTCCATAGTTAGCTATTATTTAACTTTAGTCGAATTTTGTAACATTTTTGGTGTTTTGATAATTCTGTGTTTCTCAAGGAATCAGTTATTTACAATGAAGAGAATAGGGAAACATTGAGGCTAACCAATGATAATTTCACTATCATTGATACAGACAGCGTGCAACTTCAATCTGCAACTATTATAATTGGTAATGTGAAGCCTGGTGATTTACTCTCACTGAACCTTTCTCAGAGTTTTGAGTTTGAATCTAGTTATTCAGGTTTGTTATCTAGGTAGAATCTTACAACTTTGTCTTTATATTATTCTTTTAGTTGTATAGGGATTGTTTCAGTTGAATTTCCTCTGTAAATCTGTATTGTTTATATGAAAAATTTTGGTACCAACATTGTAATCTCTTATCTTCTTGTAATTTCCTTAACTCTTGGCTTTATTCCTCTAGATTCTACAGGCTTATTAGACATAAAAGGTAATGGTACATTAACAGATTATTCACAGTTCCTCCAAAGTGCTACATTTGTAAATCTAAACCAGAATATTTCTCCAGAAGATAGATATATCGAGTTTACCGTTACTGATGCAGAAGGGGCTACAAGTGAAACTGTAACTTTAGTCCTCACCATTATTACATTTGACGACCCACCAATATGCTTCTCTGATATTATAGTAAGTAGTTAACTATCACTTAACCGAGGACTTATGAATTTGGAGATATTTAGGAAATTAGAAATTTGTATTTTGCTATTTGCATAACTGCCAACCGTCTAGAGTTTCGCCATTTGTATAGGCGTCCAGAGATTTACTTGGGGTAGGGTATTGAGTTTCTGGAAGATATACAACAATTATTCTTATTGAATCTATTCTAAGTCCTAGTTTGCAAATTACGATACCTTTTATCCAGGGAGATATGAGGGCAGGAATTAAATTATTGAACGAGCGAATGTAGCGAGCGAGAAATAAATTTCTGATATCCAAGATTATACCCAAAGTTCCAAGGATTTATGTGACAATTGTTGGTAGTTAAGGTATTTGTAAATTAGACATGAACATTTCTGACTGTCATTGAATGCAATCTACAGATTCTACACTATTAATTAATTCAAGAAAATCTATACATACGTACATATAATAATTGTCTGGTCACAAATCTTGAAAAATAAGCTGGAAAAGCTGTGTTGGGGCATTTATTGTTAACTTTAGGGAACAAGTACTTTTGGGTTCGTTGAACCTGCAGATCCAAAAATAACAGTCATCGACTAATTCGCCGATACATCCCCCATGTGATAACCTTTCAAATCTCATTGAATCTACTTAAACCACCAGATTCATCCTCAACATCAAATTTCCAGCCATTTGATGGGTCACTTGAACAAACTTGTAGTTTTTCCTTAGCAAGGCTGAAATATCTCCAGAATGTAACAATATTCCATTCTCAAACTTGTCTTAACCCCATCGAGTGACTTTGCCCCTTGTTCGACGCCAGGGAAAGTCAATTCTCATATTTAGAAAGTCTACGATGACATCATGTATCTATATGTGAAAATAAGTTAAATGACAAGAAATTAGGATTCAGTAGGGGCGATCTAGCAGTCTAATAATGTTAAATGCCATTCAGAGGACCGACATGTTTATAACTAGATCCTTCTTTTATTATAAACTTGGTGATGTTTTCTAATTGTTTTAAACCCAATCGAAAATGTGTTTTGAATTCAGAATATTTAGATCTCCACGATTCAAAATTGAGTTAATCGCGTTAGGTCACGGCCCTAACTTTGTGAGTTCCGGAGAGCCGGAAGAGCCCGATAAAAATTTACGGCTTCAACGCCTAGATAGTGAAAAATTGATTAAAGTATGTACAAAGAAACACAAATATATCAGCTCATAGCCTACTAAACATAAGGCCTAACATTAACTCGAAATTTTGGCACCAGGGATACAGTATTAGCCTAAAGCATTATAAACATGTTTCAATTTTGCAGAGAAATGCATTTCTGCCTGAATAAATGTTTACATTTTTATTTTTGTAGGAGAAAATTTTATACAATAAATATTAAAAAAATTCAGGAATGTGTCAAAATATGCGTCTAGTAAGCTTATATTTAGCAAAATGTATCTTTCTTTGATGCCTCGTAAAACGTTAAATATTGCATTTATCAACTAAAGTGAATCAATGAAATGACGGGAACGCGGCATTAGTTCTACTACTCTAATAGTCATTAGTTCTAATTTTCTTTTGTAGACGTTAGTTCTACTTTTTCATTGTGCAGGCATTAGTTCTACTCGGAAATTTGGCAGTGCTTCTACTCTTTAATTATGATTGTAGAGCTATATTTAAATATTCTAAACTGAGATGTTGTGATAGATCGAATTTATTTTAGCTATGTTGTCGATAGATCGATATAGAAAATGGATTTATAGAAACGAGCACGTGATTAGGGATTTTGTTCACTACCTTATTGGCCTGGGAGTTTTTATTTGTACTCGTCATTAAGCTATCTAGGGGCGGGAATGTGGAGTCCATGCTAATTTTGTGTTTGGATGGACTTTTGTTGGATTAATTATTAGAAAAGTTTGCAAAATGAGGGATCGCTGGATTTTTTGCTATTAAACCGCTTGTGCCAGTTTTTTAGAAATTTAAGGGAGCATTCAGTGTTTCTCAAAATTTGAATTGGCCTTAGAAAAGAGATACTCATCGCTAGTATACATTCGCTCTATCGACCACATAGCCAAAATAGAATTCGACCAAATGCAGCGCCCCATTTCCTTCATTTTTTCATATGTTTATTTCTCTATTTTGTTCACTCATTGGTATTCTCATTGAAACTGTCAAATTAGATTTTTACCTATAGCTCTACAATCATAATTAAAGAGTAGAAGCACTGACAATTTCCGAGTCGAATTAATGACTACACGTTAAATACCTCGAACTACCGCCAATTTTCCTAGTAGAACTAATGACTACTGTCAGAGTAGAACTAATGCATGCGCTCCAAAATGACCTATAGATACTTTATACAAAATGTCAAGTCATTCAAAAGTTGGTTCGTTGTTGAGTTACGGTAGAACCATGGATGACGAATTTTTATGAATATTCAATTATAACTTGAGAGTCATTATAATTATGGTGAAATCAGAATAGTCAATTTATAGTGTTACAGACCCTAGGGCAGCTGTTCCCAACCCGGAGTCCACAGGGTGAATAATGTTGGGAACAGCTGATTTTCGGCGCCCATTTTCAATGACTTCAAAATAAGTGTGAATTATAGATATTTTAGTCTAATATATACCTGCATATAAGTTACAAGAGTTGTAATACTTTTAACAACTGATTTTAGAGTTTTTTCCAGTTCTTTTAATCTCCTCTCTTCTGGTTGGAATACTTCATCTACTGTCTGAAGTGACAACAACAACTCAACAAGAAGAACAGGAAATAACAAACTTACTGAGGTGTTAATGCCAACTGATTTTAATATAATTTGATTAACTCTTCTAGTTTTCTTAATAACAGAATGCCAGTTCATATTCCAAGCTTGCTTTTGAGGCCCTGTTCATTAACATGGTACTTTAGTACTAAAAATAGAACAAACAAATAATAACAACAATAAGACAGAGGTAGTATCATTTTGAAATATACACGCCAAAAGGTGTGAAAATATGATTAATCACCTAGATCCTTTCTCCTCTCAACTTCGTTAATCTGATTAGCTACTTCTCCCATTAGTTTAGACGCGCAAATTAGGTGTTTCTTGTCCGAATGGTCATCTTCCGTATACTTCACGAGGTCCCCAAGGAGAGGATATTTGAGAATCCGCTGCATTGGTTTAATTCGGATAGAGGGTAGGTCCCAGCATTGCACATGAGAGCGTATTTGAGAGAGGCCATATTCTAACACCCCATATATAGGATGTTCTTCATCAAACTAGCATAGTAACGGATTGTAAACAATGGTATTTAAAGTATTTAAAGTATTTAAAGTTGGAGTTATAAACGGTGTGAAAGGAACCAACCTTGTCCAATAGGGTGAGAGCCTCGTCTAGGTATCTGCAGTAATTGGCAGAGGTGTCTTTCAAGTCTCTGGAATTCATTAGAAAACAACAACAACAACAACAACAACAACAACAACAACAACAACAACAACAACAGCAAAAGTACACATATTTACCTATAGTTTGTTTCTCAATAACGTTCCTTAAAGTGTCCTGTAATCCAACTAACAGTACCTCTGAGACCTTGGAGATAGCCTCCATATTCCAAATAATATATTTATCTCCATTTGTGATATGTTAGCGTCTTTACAAGCTTATAGCACATATGTACATGTAAGGTACATATGTTTAGAGAAGTCTCTCTCTGTTTGGACTATCTCGTCAAGGATGTACTGTCTGTGTTCTAGACGTGTTAATCGGGGGTCTTGTGACGTTACTATGGTAACTGAAGGAATGTCTTTAGATGGTATTACAGGAAAAAGTATATTTGTTTGTTTGTTTGTTTGTTTATTTGTTTGTTGTTAGTTAGTTAGTTTATTTGTTTGTTGTTAAGTTAGTTAGTTAGTTTGTTAGTATATTTGTTAATTTGATTGCTTGTGTTTGTTTGTTTGTTGGCTAGTTTACTTGATACTTGTTTATTAGTTTGTTTACCTTTTCTATTCTGTAAATCTATCTGTAATATTTGTATTTTACTTTGTGTTTGTTGTATCTGCATAACACCTCTTACCTAACAACAGGATCGAGAGGAATTTCTAACTGACTCTCCAAGCCAATCAAAACACGTTCTTCTGCCTAACAACGAAACAGGAAACAATTATGTAACAATTTCATATAGTGGTTCCCAACCTCTTTAACCCGTGGACACCTTATACCAAGACTCTTGATGGGAACTAATTCTTTCTATTAAAATATTAACTCAACATTCCATACCTCCAATTGTGTATCTATAGCAACTATAGACTGCATTACTCTGTCAGGAGATCTATTCTTGGATTGCTTAGGGGTGCTATAGGGAGAGGGGAAGTTTGGTGATTCATTAACTTGGTCTGTGAATATTGTATCTTTCTCACCTAAGTTTATAATTATTAATAGTTCCACAAGTTTTCGAAGGGTTAATCATATTTTCATACATTTTCCATGTAATTCAAATTATCCTACAGATTTAGTAATTTAAGAAATGCAGGTATTTCACACCTTTCAAAATTTGAAGTTTATTCTGTAATTCTTTGTATTTCATGTTCACAAGCTACTTGTCGAACTTCTAATTGTTCTTCTTTAGCCCGCGTCACAACCTGTTATAATCTAATAACAAACAAACAAACAAACATGTAAACAAAGCGTATATATGTTTGCTGTTAGTTGTTTACCTATAGCATTGTTGTAAACAAGAATGCATCTTTTCTTCAACCTACAAAACAAATAAACAAATATATTAAAGGGCAAAAGCGACAAGCCAAAGGCTCGTAGAAACTTAAATTATTGAGAAACCGTATACCAAATCAGTAGAAGCTCGCTAGTACGTACGCGAGCGGACTTTCGAAATTTGTACATCTTATCCTGAGTTCGTATTAAACCGAGCAAACTCAATTGAAAATCATGGTAGGGACTTGATTTTGTGTAAATTTATGTTCGTATTATCCAGAAATTCGTACTGAAGCTGTTAAACAAAAAGTGTACATTTTTTGATAAAGCATGAAACTTTCCACATGACAACTACATACCATTTAGAAGTGATTCTAAACATGGAGCCATCTAGAAAAAGGTCTCTCACACCTGTGTCAGCCATTTTTAATTTGCCACTTTGTGGCACAATTAGAGTATCTTATATCTATCCTAACTTCCATTAGGATTTTATGTCGATATTCGTCATCAGCGTAACACTTCCCTTCGTTTGAGTGGTCACTCGAATATGTTCGGGAACATTTTTTCCCTACCCACCAGGAATGTCATAGGAATGTGACAACAATCCATTCTAAAAATTTGTCCTAATCCTATCGAGTGACCCGTTGTTCGACGCCGGCTAGCTGAGTCTATTACTCTATTTATATCATATCGGCCCTTGATAGTCCATTTAACACGATATTAGTAGATTATCCCTTGCGGCTTCCTAATTTTCTTCGGATTTTTGCATATTTCTCACAGAAATATGATTCTTTCGTCTGAATTTGTGAGAAATATACTTATAATTGTATAAGATATTTATAAGATATAGATCAGGGGTTTTCAACCTTTTTCTGACCACGACCCACTTTCCAACTTTTTAAAGCGTTCGCGCCCCGCCCGATGAAGGCATAACCAAAACGTAAATTTCAAAATGTATGTACTTAACTCGTATATATTATTCTAATGTAAATTTAATACATCTACAATACTAATAATTATCACACATGATTATTTAATGTGATTTTTTATGTTGTTTTTCATCAACTAGCTTTTGAGTTCAAGGCTGTGTTATTGCTAAGCAGCAGCGTAGATCTGGTTCGACATCAAGTCTATTTCTAGCCTTAGTTTTGATTACTAGCATGCTAGAAAACGCCGCTTCACACAAATAAGTTGATGGGAATGGCATGAGTAACTTCAGGGCAATCTGTGATACTATTGGATAGCTTCCAAACACAGAACTCCAAAAAGATGGCAAATCAACTCTTGAAAATAATGTTTGTGCTCCTGAATCGTTTACAAGTTGATGAAATCCTCCTGTGCTGTATCGTGATTATCAGGAATGCAGTCATCTATTTTGGCCAGAAAAGGATTTCGAACAAGATTAAATTTGGATTTTGTTGTTTCTGGAAAGTATCTAGAGAATTCATCTTTAAGTGATTGCAAATGCGTTGCAATGTCATTTTGCAAAGCTTCGCTGATACTAATTTCGCAATCTTCAACATAGCTACAAAGGTGAGAAACACTGTAATCCTACCACTATTTATCTTGTTTCTCCAGAGGTCAAGCATTGCTTGAAAGGCAGAAAGCTTGTCTACAAAATCCATAATATTACTATCTTTACCTTGCAATGAGAGGTTCAGAGTATTGAGTCTTTCAAAAATATCGCAAAGATAACAAAGTCTAGTAATCCATTCGTGATTTTCGAATAAATCATGCCAATGCGTCCGCTTTTGGAGTTTTAAAAATTCTGTTGTTTCTTCCTTGAGGTCTAGAACACGATTCAAAACATTGCCCTTTGAAAGCCATCTAACTTCAGTGTGATATAACAGATTCATATGCGCAGCATCCATATCTAAACAAAGATTTCTGAAGAGACGAGTGTTGAGTGCGCTACTTTTAACGAAATTGACTATTTTAATTACCTCTTGCAAGATAACATTTAGCGAGGCTGGCAAAGTCTTCGCTGCAAGGGCTTCTCGGTGAATCATACAGTGATTTGTTGTCACATCTGGGACAAACTGTCTAACGCGTGTCTGGAACCCAGAATGGCTTCCCAACATAGAAGGAGCGCCATCTGTGCAAACAGCCCCAACTTATTTCCAATCGAGACCTTCTTTTACAAAAAAGGTGTCTACTTTGTTGAAAACATCAATTCCACGTGTTTGAGAATCAAGTGGCTGACAAAACAGGAACTCTTCTTTGAAGTTAGAATCGTGGATATAACGTACATATATCATCAGCTGAGCACAAGAAGAAACATCAGTTGACTCATCTAATTGCAAAACAAAGATGGGTGACTGTTTGATTTGCTCCACAACTTGGTTCTTAATATCCTCTGACATTTCTTGAACTCTGCGCTGAACAGTGTTATCTGAAATTGACAGCGAACTTAGTTTTTTTACTGCATCTGCTCCAATCATTATGCGCACAATGTCTTTCGTGCAGGGCAAAACTAGCTCTTCACCAATAGTATGGGGTTTCTTAGATTTAGAAATACGTAGTGACACAACATATGATGCTTCAACTGCGGCTCTTATAGTGATAGCTGTCTGTCCTGTCGTATCAAGTCTAGATTTCTTGACAGATTGAGATTGTCTTTGGAAGAAAGAAACATCTCGGTCATTATATGTTGGATGTTCTTTCTCAAAATGTCTTTTAAGCTGAAACGGCTTCATAGACTCTGCAAATAATACTTTCAGACATATCACGCATTGTGGTTTTTCAATACCTTCAATTACTATACTTGTAAATCCAAATTTCAGATAATCATCTGAGTAAGCACGCTTCGGAGCACGTTTAGTTGCCATTTAAGTAAAAATACGATTAGAAGGACTTGTTAAAGTTGAAAGGCCTAGAAATGTCTTTATATAATTTTTTGTTGTACATACAAGCCTGGACTTCATAGGTTATTTAATAAAATATTACACTTCAATATTGGAATACATACAATTCGTGACATTACAATTCGTGCATTACAATTCGTGACATGTCTCGAATTGTATGTATTCCTTCAAGATTCTATTTCTTCTATGTTATTTCATAATCAATACAATGATGTCATATAATGACAATATGGTTTCTAATTACGCAACGCGACATTAACCACAAATTAATAGTAATAGAATCACTGAAATTCAGTAAAAATTCCTACCTTCCACGACCCACTGGTTGAAAACCCCTGAAATAGATCAAGGTATATGACCAAATTATTTAAGTTGAGTTAATCAGAAAATTGAATTTATCCACCTAGCAACTATGCCCCCTATATAATATAGCAGAATTATATATCGTAAGGATGGGTAAAATCCAAATTCCTTCAACTGGGAACTCTATACATAGCGACAGGGAAAACAGGCAAAAGTTTGACACTATGTATTTAGTTCCCAGTCCAGTCGAACGGGTTACTCGATAGGGTTAGGACAATTATTTTAGAATGTAACGTTGTCACATTTCTGGCATATTCCTGCGTTGCTAGGGAAAATATAAATCTATTCGAGTGCTAAAGATAGGGAATTTTACGCTGATGACAAATAGCGATGTAAGAATCGGATTACAGTAACCCAATTGAAGCATTTAAGATTATGAAGATGTGTCGCGAATTAGCACAACATTAGAAATGGCTGACACTGGTGTGAGAGATCTTTTTCGAGATGGCCCCACTTCTAGAATCACTTCTACTTGTATGTAGATGTTATGTGGAAAGTTTCATACTTTTATCAGAAATGTACACTTCCAGATAAATGGGAGCTTAGCAGCTCTCTACTATTAACCGTGTTCCTCCTTAAGTGGTTCTACTAGTAATACGATTCAGTCTAGCATAAATAGTGAGTATCAGTATTCATGATTAGCCACCTTACCTAATATTGATACGATATTCACTTGCAGAAATAGAACTATTTTAAGCAAATTTGTCATTTTACACGTATACATACTGTTTTTGGCTTTTTCTGTCTATTTACGATATTGAGTACTTGATTTTCTTTGCAAAATTACTGGAATTTCTTTCACAATCGTCATTCTGTCTTTTAATGAAACTCAATAAGTCAATGACCCCTAATTCGAAAATAGACTCAATATATTTATAATTACATTCTTATACAGTCAGTGGGTCCTCCCTAATTGTCCAGTTCTCTAATTGTCCACTTGCTCATATATGAAATTCGTAATCGTTATTCACTTCGAATTCTGTAATTGCCACTTCGAACCCCATTGCCCACTGGACAATTAGAGAGCACCCACTGTACTGTCGTATTTTTTCTATATTTCAGTAATTTTGCAATTTTTGCATGTTGCATATCATGAAATTGTGACCTGATGAATTATATTGGACTTCAGACTCGGATTCAGCACCCACAAACTAGTAAAAATCCGTTCAACAATCCAAGGGTGCCAGAATTATCTTGCCCAGCGATCTGATGAATAATCGTTAGTATCCACGCTCTGACTGTAGGAAAAGTTTCGGGGAAATGAGAGTCTAACATCTTAGATAATCAATGAATTATAGGACTTATAAATGGAAGAATTTATCCATCTACATTTAGGCATACAAATGGCACAAGATACTCATAAGCGTAAACATAATTTATACCAAAGAGCCTTGCCCTGGCGCCACCACTGTGGAAGCAATAATATATCTTTTAGATGGAATTTTGCTCTATTTCTTAACCCAAGGCTCAGCATAGTGCCGAGCATATTAAGTCGCGTAGCGACCTGGCAAACTAAGTATGCTAGTACTGATAATATCGGTATGTCAACCAAATACTACTGATCATTAGCGTAATGTTTTTGGGTCGTTTTTCGGATGTGGGGCTGGGGGGCCAATCTCGATCTCCAAAAATTTTCTACTTACTCTCATAAAATAATCTCCTCCGCACTGATACTTTGCTAGGTTGAACCAGAAATGTTATATTACCAACGTTTCAATAATATTTCAAAGCACTTTGAGACGATATTTACTGGCTTTTGCTGCTACTGAGAGGGTTGGGCATCCCCTCCCCACAATGGCAAACCTTACGCCTATGCTGATACTATTTTCCTTTGATCAACTGAATACTGCAAATTAACTATCAGCCTAATATTACTCGGTTAACCCTAAATTGAACTATTTGGTGCAACAATGGTTGAATTATTCCACTGAATATTGAATGGTGGTCTTGAAAAGTTGTACATTTATACATATATGTTTATCTAAATGTTACTTTGAGTTTATTTTACTTCTTTCTTTTCTTAGTCTGGGGTTCAACAAATTGAAACTACTTTTTTCGAAGTTCCTAACAGCATTGCATCTCCTTTATTACTTGTTCCTAATTTTGGTATTCAAGACATCGATGGTGGCTCAATCGATTTTGTTATGATTGACTTAACAATGGCTTATGATGAAGAACTTGAGTTTTTAAGCTTCAATACTACTGGTACTAATATCTCAGTCGCTAAAACTGTGAATGCGTCAAAAGAAAATCAATTCACTCACTCTTATATACTTCCTGGGCCAGAACCTTTTCAACTATTCGTACGGGTAAGGGCACGCATTTGGCATTATTTCCACTAACTACTACAGTGTATAGTCTTTTCGCCAGAAGGTGAAAATTGAGTTTTCGTAGAAGGAATGTTTTATGATGGTTTCTTGATCTCTGGCATGTTCTTCTGAGCCAGAATACACCGGGAGCCATACTGGTAACCTTGAGCAAACTTTTTTATTTACATAAACCTGAATTTTTGTCGGCCGTTTTTTCGTGAATTTCTTATAATTTTCAAAATCTTTTTTCTGTCGTGGTACAGGGGATATTATAATAGCTCGGACTATACCCTTTTGACCAAATACATATTTAATGGCTATATTGAGTAATGTTAAGAAGTATTAGGACTAGGTCAAGTGGAGTCGAAAGAGGAGTCACTCGCAGTGCTTAGAGCACAATTTGAGAATGGAATATTGCCAGAATACCTGAGCTTGGCTATAGAAAAAAACTGAATATGTTCATATGGCAACTCTGACGAATCGATATTATATTTATTAGAATTACAAAAAAATCTATTATTTAACGCATTTTAAGTATTTTGGAGCTGTTGAAATTTGATCAAATTCAATTATTTATTTCTAAGCAATTTAATGGATTTTCGTAATCAATGTAAATTCTGTTCGTTCGGGTGGTCACATGAATATATTAGTGAAGGTTTTTCCATAGCAACACTCAGGTATTTGGCAACATTCCACAATATGTGCCCTAACTACATCGAGTGACCCCTCTTTCGACTCCACTTAACATTTATAGTCCTAATAAATATCATTCCTCAAATGGTCATTAAATATATATTTACCAAAAAGGGTAAAGCCGCTATTAAAATTTTCACCTGTACCCCAATGGAAAAATATCATTTTTTCTTTCGATTGGGCTCCTTATCCAATAATAAAGTCAACTATCCCATTAATGGACTAATCTCAGTTTCTGATATTGTCTGAAACGAAAATTATACGCAAAAGTTCGCTAAAAAACGGCCGACATGCCCTAAGGTTTTTGTCAATAAATTGCTCAGGGTTGCCAGCGTGGAATTCGATGAGTTATTGCTTAGAACATGCTAGAGAGATCAAGAAACCATTATAAACCCTCCTTATACAACAACTCAATTTTACCCTCTGGTGACTGGATTATTACAACTACACCTTTATAACTACATTGATAAAGAAATTGCTTGGTATGGAATATGTTCCCAGATTGACCAGATATTTGATGACATAATAATCCCTGACTATGGAATACTAGGAGTAAAATCGTCATTTATTGAAAGTACACGGAGCATGCTCCATCTGCACTTAGAGTTTGTGGATTCTGGTCTTTTTGAGACACTGCTTGGTTTGCTGGACTGCGTATTTCCCAGAGATGGAACCGGTCGACCGGTCGGGTCGGGTCGGGTCGGGTACCGGTCGAAGACCTCGACCGGCCGGTCATAATTTCTGAATATGGTAAATCTGAATTTGATACTGTAATCATATTGACCAAAATAAGCGAACGCCATTTCAGTATTGGTGGTACTACCCTGGACTCTAGGAGGAGTACTTTGGCCGGATCTACCTTTGAAAGTCTAGTTGTGCTAAAGGAGGCAGCGTTAAACAGACTCTGGCCGTAAAATTCCGTACATATTCTATATATTCAAAATTTCTTTATTAGTCTACATTTCAATATTTCTATCTTTTCTACATTTCTGTATTAAATAGGATTTATGTGTATAATCATCCATTATATACTGCCTAGCCAAAAGTATTCGAACGCCAGGGCCACAATTTGCACATGGCACTAATATAAATGCCACATTAGTTATAGACAAATTATTGAAAATTATTTCATACATTTTTGAATTAATATTAATTCATCAACCTTGAGCAAAAGAGATTTTCTACTTTCTGCTATATCCACAGAATATTCAACATATTCTCGCCGTGTGCCACTTGTGTCACAAGTGGCAGGGTGTTCCATAACTTTTGGCCAGGCAGTGTATAGTCAAAGTTACCAGTCGACCGGTCGGGTCCGGTCATGATAAAGCTGACCGGTTTCATCTCTGGTATTTCCCCTGTAGTGGCATCCTGCTTGGATGTTGTTTTGGGTATTTTGATGCGCTTGTAGCTCTAAGTACAGATGGAGCATGCTCTGTACATTTTAATGCCTCAAATCGTGGGAGGAGCTTATGTACAATATAGGATGCACTCATTGCACTAGTACAGATATAATTCAAAGAAACTTAGCATAACAGAGTTGATGTGAAACAATAACTATCGACACAATAGACAAGATTTATGTTACGTCAGTACGCATTAACCACTTAACCATTGAATATGTAAATATATTTAATAATACATTTTGCTATTTCGTACTTTGCTTAGTTCGATGCAAGACCGAGTCCAATGAGAACATGATGTATTTGCAGGTCGCGGAGCGCTAGCAAGCGAAGAGCGCTCATGTCTATAAAATAGTGAAATATCCAATTTTAGGAGCATTGATGGCTTGGAAAGCACTCGACCATCCAAATTTTTCCCGATCCCTCCGCTAACCACTTTGTGGCTCAGTGGAGCTGGTAGATCGGGTAGGTGATGCTCGCACCATTTTGTAAATTAGATCTGGAGCTCGCTTAATGTTCTGATCATCCTTGAGACTCAATGCAGGCTCGTATAGAAAATATTCAAATTAGGTTCATTATAATGCCATCAGCCATCAAGAAATTCTGCACTTGATTTCGAAGTGAATTGGCTAATCTAATAGTTTCAATTTACTCTTTCTTTTAGATAATTTCAACCATGTTATATCAAAACATAGCTGATGAGCCCTTAAATCAAGATATACGTGTAATTCTAATTACACTACCTTCTCAATCTTCCAATTCTTGTTCTATTTTTCTTGAAGTGGTTAACTTAGCCGATCCTCCTATTATAGATTCTATTCAAAACTATAGAGTAAATTATTTTGAGGACAGTGTTCAATCTTTACTTTTATTTGACAACAATATTTCAATTAGTGATCAAGATAATTCATTTTTGGTTCAGGCTACCATCAATATCACTAACCAACCAACTGATATTGAAGATGCTTTATTTAGTCCTATTAATCCTGACTTTATTGTCAATGGTAACGGAACACGCCAGTTAAATGCGTCTGCCATTTCTGATCAGCTACCTCATGAAGCATTTCTAAATTTTGTTGGTGGTGTATCCTTTAGAAGTAAAGATCAAGCACCATAGTAAGTTTTACTTATACGTAGAAGGCTGTTTCGATGAATACACTCTCTTATGCAACGCATAATCTAATTTCTCGTTAGAACCATTGACGAAGTGCTCGGGATTGTGGGTTAATTTCGTTATTAACCGGAGTAAAATCAATTAATTTCGAGCTATGGGGTAAAGATGCGTCGTTATAACGGGAGTTTACCGTAATTCTAGGATATTTTAAATTAACCAAAATTCATACAGTCGAAATCCTGTCAGAGGGTTGAACTTTCTGACTCCCAAATTTTATCTTCGCTTATCTTTCAACACGATTTTACATGGTTGTCCTCAATTGTCTGGGAATGAAATATTGAATCCCATTTCATTCCATATGATTTCCATATATTTTCCGTAGGTATTTTTCATAAGTATTATATTCACTGAATGATTTTAGCACTCAGTGATAATATCACAAAGGATTATATAAATCAAGGTATATTATGCATTCAGGTTATCAGTTTATGATCTTACCAACTAGAGTTACTAAACCATTGAAATACACAACAACAACAACAACAACAACAACGAATAAATGCGAAATACAAGTTCATTCACACAGTAAAATACCAAAGACAACACATAATCACAATTAGGAGGCATAATAAACCAATTCGAAGCAAAGTTGCCATCAATAAGAAAGCAAAAACGAAATACTCAGAACCTGATTCACATTAATTTACCTGAAGTTAATATAATAATACTTTGATTAAGAAATTTTCTTTGACATTATCACTGAGTGATATAGAAATAATCCGTATGTTCCTACAGGATTCCCTTAGGAATTCCCATGAATAACATAAATAATTGGATGAATTCTGATATTAAACCACAATATACGTATGATGTGTTTGTCCGAAAATGTAACAAAGAACAAGAAAATAATTGTGTGATTAACAGGGTCGTTGTAGGAATAGTTTTCCCATGGGATATCCTATGGGATATCCTATGGGAATCTTATGAGAATCTTATCGGAATTCCTATCGAAATCCCATAGGAATCTTATGTTGAAAATGTTTTTACTTCAAATTTCTGCACTTTTTATGAGGGGGGGGTACTATAGTTTCCAATTTATACATTTGGGGTATTTTGAGCATATCTCTTTCGGGTAGTGGAACTTTCGTCCCTTCGAAATTTGTTTACCCACCCTCTCTGATTTGGTCATTGCCGAGATAATTATTGGTTGTCACTTGTCAATTACCCTACTTGCATTTATCCCCAGACATGTGTTTTCTAAATGTAAGTGTTATAATTTTTAATTAGTATTATCTATTGAGGTCATGTGGCAAGTGTTATCGAATATAACTAGAGCACTTACATTGGTTTCTTTGAGCATTTATATTTATACTTGTAGAAAATTATTGTTAGTTGTAATAAGTTTTGTCTCAGGTTCGAAATTCTATTAGAAATTTAATTTAGCAGATGGAATTAACTTTCGCAATTCCAGAAACATAAAAAACTTGCATATTAAGACTTGTTAGTATCATTTATATTATAGATTATATTTGTTAGTAAACACAATAAATTGTATCCAAAATTCGCTAAATAAATATTTGGGGTTTACATGTGTTTAACCCACCCTGAACAAATTGAGTTCTGGCGCCTATGCTGCCTACAACTTTAGCTTTAATTATTTGTTTTTGTTCATTATGTTAACCTTTAAGTTTTACTGTCTACTCTATAATTTGTATGCTCAATTATTCATTAAATTATATTTATTTAATTCATTTCTTGAGGGAGCCATTTCGGGGACGAAAGTTCCGCCATTCCTCTGAAAATTGACATAATTTTCACCTTAAAAGACATATAATTTAGTAATTTCTTGTATAGATTTTAACTTGTTATTAGATATTACAGTAGTGTACAATGAATTTTCATTTGGAAATAATCATATTTCATCTACTCCAATATACCCAGTGATAGAACTCTTACATTACAATTCCTAAACCTATTGTCTTGGTTATTTATTTACTAACTTTTTCTAGCATTCTTCGAGAAATTACCTTATTCTTCACTGAATTCCCAACGAACAGAGGTATACAATCAAACTCTATTGTTACCAGTGTAAATATCATCCCTGTTAACGACCAACCTAGGATTATTGGTGAAGGAAATTTTTTCTCAGCCTAAACGACTATCTTCCAGAAGAAATTAACATGGATTCTCTGTTTACGATTTTCTTCCTCTAAGCCAGGTTACCTCTTTTTATTCTAATAATTAATTCAATGTACTTGTTAGATAATCTAAGTCTATGATTCAACCATTTAGAATATCGATAGTCATAGCATTAGCAACTTACATGGATCTGACTAATTAAGGTTATCATGCCCTTATTAACTGACAAATTTCGTTGAACTATTTAATTACAGATTTGAAAGAAGGTTCAGATAATTTCAATAAACTTAGATACTATTACTATCATTTAATTTCGTATCCCGATATCTTGCCCACGAAAATTATGTAAGACGGAAAACTCCTCCTAAACCAAAATGATATCACTGGTTATGATAGTTTTCCAATGTTTTTTATTGCTTCTAACAACAATATTCCATGGTGCGCAGCATTTCCGCCGAACTTTCTAAGAACTTGAACGATTCAGGGGGTCCCTCGCCAAAATCTCCATTACAAAGGTAGATGAGAGCACCCACGTAATTCGGATCATTTTCGTATTCATACTGAAATGAAATCTGAAATTTACATAAACCGACATGAAAACAAGAGCTCCACTGGATTCCCCCCTCTATACACAAGCTCAGCGATCCCTCTGATCTCCCATTCTATCCCTCCTGTTATTCTAACCTCTCTCTCAATCTTATCAATTCGTGTCTTCATCATTTTATGATGAATTAATAAAAACAGTTTCACTTGTTTTTCCATTTCTTTACGTTTTTAATAATATTAGAGCCATAAGAATAATATGGACAAGGTATTCTGATAATTTTACAGTTCTCTGAATGTTGAAAAACGTTGCTACGGTTCCTTCCCATTCACAGCCATCTTCTTCAAACGGACATTTTGCTGATAATTTCCCGATTAGTCTACTTTTCGTCTCGTCAAGTTTACCTTTCTCACCATCCATCATGCATTCCTTACACCTATAACCGTTGTCAACGTGTTGTGGATCTCGTAATATGCTTTCACATTCAGTACAGGATAACATTTCTGATTGTATAAGGGAGAGCTCTTGAGTTAGGAGACTAGGATTGTAACCACCGAGACAGCCAAGTTTCTGATTGCGAATGCAGAAATTCACAACTTTATCAATTGCCTCAGACATTAAAGTATAAGCTATTGTTATATAATTAATTTTTAAGTAAATCGTACTATGCGAGAGAAGATTTGCAACCTTTTTGCTCGCAACGCTAGCAGAAAACTATTCAAAATATAACCGATATCGTAAGAAAACTCTTATTCTTTCACAAGTGAAATATCTCATAATGAATTTGTCGTAACGAATTAATTAATGTAAAGACACCTCAAGGTAGACACGAGGTAAATGAGGAAGGAATAATAATTAAAATTGTTCACAAATTCGTAAGCTATTACAAATAATATTAAATTCTATGAATGAACCTAACAACCAACAAACATGAGTTTGAATCTCGCGGGAGAACTTTGTTACAAAAGACAGATAATATTTCTTAGAAACTGCTTAATAGACACAAATGCTATACACAAGAGACTGTACTAGCTATAAGCTGTCCTGTTCTATAAGTAATGATATTCTATCTGTATAATTAAGTACAAACGAATATCAAGAAATTTACTCAACAATGGCTGAACGTTTTCCAGAAATTAAAGCTCCCATAATCATGAACCAGACAGAGGTACGTATCAATCAGCTGTTTGATCAGCTGGTACTCAGTCTCAACAGAAGACGGATTGAGCTAATTAGAGAGTTCCGAGAGAAACGGGGAGAGAGAAAGGCTACGACAAGTGGACGTGAACAAACTATTCGTCAGCTCCAAGAATCGAAAGCAAATCTACAATCCCAGATGAAAGAGAACTTGCTCCACTCCATGAGAGAAAGGATGATTGAGGAGATGGACGATAAGATGAGAGAGCTGCAGGCTACAGTGAGGGAGACAGAGGTGCTGTTTCAGTACGATGCACAACAGATAGAGAAGAGTATCTCTGTATTAGGTCAGCTGATAGAGAGGGATATCATCCAGACACCAAACTACTCAGCTCTCCATCAACCTAGCATATCTGTCGGGAAGAAAGGAACAGATGGAGAAATTACAGAAGCAGGTGGAGTAGTATTCGATGAGAATACACAACTCATCTACCTATTACATGGTAGTATTCCATGTAGTATAAGTGTATTCGCTGTTACAGGAGAATACATTAAAACAGTGTATAGTCAAAGGTTTATGTATCCACGAGGCATAGCTATGAGTGGAGAGGATGTATACGTCAGTGATATCGTGTCCGATTCCATATATCATTTTAAGTTACCAGACTTCTATTTGGTAACTAAAGTAGGTAAGAAGGGAAATGATGTAGGAGAGTTTAATCATCCATGTGGCCTCGCTGTATCTACTGACGGATCTGTGTTCGTAGCAGATTATGCTAACCACAGGATAGCAGTGATGAATCCTAAGCTAAAACACCAACATTACATCACACATCACACCATGACAAATCCACGAGATGTTAAACTACTTGATGGTTCATTGTATGTCCTGAGTATTACTGACAACCCGTGTCTACACGTGTTCTCTCCAGCTGGTGAGAAGCTACGCTCTTTTATCACATGTAGTAAGCAGGGTAATGCACAAGTTAAAGGACCATTCACATTCTGTTTCGATAAGAAACAGAATATTCTGATCGGAGACGATGTAGATAGAAATATCAAAGTATTCTCTCTAGATGGAGATCTACTTCACATACTGGGAGATACACAAGATGATGACAAGAGAATTGTCCCTACCGGAATAGTAGTAACCAACAGTAACAAGATTATTTGTAGTTCTTACAATACTAATTTTGGGTTACATATTTTTAGTCAATAAACTCGTGAAATATTGTTAATTTTGAATTAATGATTTTCTAGAAATATTTATGAGATCTAACCAGTACAATTGGTTTACTTAATTAGACCATATGGTTTCCCCATATATATATATTCAGCAGCAATATATGTATAATGTTGACAACAAGAAAACAATTCTCATTCCCTCAATTCCGAATTCTATGGGTTAAACCAGATCGCATCGAGAGGATGGAGAGATCCCGAGGTAAACCATTTAGCTATAACACCCAGAATATTCTCATTTCAATCGGCTACCCCTGGAGTTATAGTCACACAGATCACGGGGTGTTTGGAGGTTTTACTGTGAACTATGAAGTCATGATAGATGATACTGATATTAGTAGAGGTATAATTTTCAGAAGAAATTTAAAAAATGCTGTTCTATTCGCAAAAACCATAACACAACCATTTGTAGCGCCAAACATCGATTATGAATGGCGATTAGAGAAACCGATAAAATATCCTGACGTTATCGAGCAACATCAGTTTATCACGAAAAGGTATACGCGAAATATTGGGTTATTTGATGTACTTGATGACGCAATAGAAGAGTTATGGGAGGATCTGCAATACAATAGATATCAGGAAATACGTTCAAATATTATAATATCGTTCGATAATAGAGAGACGCTGTTTAGAAAATATATTAACATATGATATGCCTAAAATAGATACAGTCAGGGAGAAACAGCTGATTTCCAGAATTTAATCTATTCAATACATTGATATTGATTGTAGAATTATATTCGGGTGTAGGATAGATTATTACTATTACATATTCGAAGCAAACCCGATTAAATCTGAGGAAACCTTCAGACAAACTTTAGAAGCTAAATTCCCAGCTGTAATACTTGCTACTGACTTATCGCCACACATACGTAACGAAGTTGCAGTAGATTTCAGTGATACATCTTCGTAACTAGCGAGGTCTGTGTTGCCAAATCCTCCGTTATCACCGTTGCTAGGTCTCAGGAATGCATCAATCTTTCCATTTTCTGTACCAAACTTGTAAGTAATTGACTTGTTCGGATCGGTCTTGTTGACAATTCCATCGTGAATTTACCACAAAAAGGCCATCCTAGTCCCTCATCAAAATCTCCATTACAAAGGTAGATTAGAGCACCAGTGGCTAATTGAGGGCTGACAAAAATCTAGATGGGGCTCTAGCCCCATCTAGCCCCATGCTAGGGCCGCCACTGGGCTTAGAGCTGTATTAACAACAGTATGAATTCGATACATTAGTCTCATTACTTAATGAATAACCCTTGTAATATCAATTTTCATATTCGTGATATATTTTCTAACTAAAACAAAGATGGCTACTCCGATGACTATCGTCAAGAAAAGGAAAATGATGGGGAAGGTCGACTTTCAAGGGATCTTGGATCTGTAGTATATCCTGACAAAAAGTCGATGGTAGTGAAAGCCATTCATCTCAGACCGTTGCTAGAAGAGTGGACGACCTAGTTACCAATATGCAAATTACTTTGATGAAGAAACTCAGTCCCTGTCGATTTTATAGTTTAGCCATCGATGAAAGCACAGATGTGTGTGATACAGTTTAATCACAATTTATAAGAGGAGTGACCAAAGGTTTTGAAGTCGTTGAAGAATTGCTCGACCTATGTCCGATGAAAGGCACATAAACAGGACAAGACATTTCGGCCAAGTAAAAACATGTAATGATGAAATTCAATCTAAGTCCGGACAAACTTTGTGGCATAAAACTGATGGAGCCCGTGCTATGATAAGAAAGCATAAATGATTCGCTAGTCTAATGCATTAATATGTATCTCATGAAGTCATTACACATCACTGCATGATTCACCAACAGCAACTGTGTGCAAAAACCCTGGAGATGAAACATGTGATGGGAAAAGTTGATTCTACCGTCAATTTCATTAGATCTAAGGGACTCAATCACAGAAAATATCAGGCCTTTCTTACAGAAGTAGGATCTGACCACGACGAGTCATTTATTTCAGCCATGTTCGCTGGCTCAGCAGAGCGGCCACTCTTGTCAGATTCTATTCCCTACTTGAAGAATTTATTTCTTTATGAAGAGCAAAGAAAAGGATGTAAGCTTTATGGAAGATGATCAATGGTAGAATGACTTGGCATTTCTAGTTGATATTACCAAGTATCTTGCAGACTTAATGTGAAGCTAAAGGAAAGGAGCAAAGTATCCACAAATTGTATGATCATGTACAAGCGTTCATTCAAATATTTATACTGATTCATATACAGTTGATTAACAAGCAATTTGTACATTTCACAACTTTATCTACTGGGGATGGAACGATAGTGAAGTATGAAAAGTATTCTGCTCTCATTGGAATTCTAAAAAATTAATTTGACAAAGGTTTGCGGATTTCAGGGAACACAGATGAACTCACTGTTTTCAGATCCATTTCGGATTGATGTCAATGATGCTAATGCCATGTTCCAATTGGAACTAATTGACATTCAAAGTGACAGTGATTTGAAGAGGGCTTTCGCTGAACATGACCTCCAAACATTTATCGAAAATATGTTACATCAGCGTCGAATCCATATCTCGCGATTTGCACTTCGTTACTGTTAGGCAGTACATATTGCTGCGAACTGTTTTTTCAAGAATGAAAAACGTTGATACAAATACGAGATCTAAATTGACAGACGAACAGCTTATCGGAATACTTCTAGCGCTACATCAAGCGTACCAGCAGACATTGACCACTTGTGCAAGTAAAAACAATGCCAAACATAAAATTTCAAGAATAATGTAATATATATATATATATATAATTATAATTAATTAAACTTTCATTTAAATAATTGCAAAAAGTATTACTTCACATTTATTCATCGAACTTTATGTGAAATAAAATTGGAATGTGTCCCTTTGTTCGAAAAGTGGAAACTCCTGGGATAGGCTATAGATAATACAATCTTAAATTTCTGCTATTTCAGACGCTCGAGGTAGGAGATGCTGAGTTTATTGTGCTGTCTAGCTACAGAGTTGTAGATTTGATTGCTATTTCATTCAAATCCAAATCATATAATAGTTAATCAAATCCAAATCCAATCATTTTCCATTTAAAATGCATCAAATCCAAATCATTTTGGATTTGATGCATCTTGAATGGAAAATGATTTGATTTACACAACTCTGCCTAGCGACCAGAAGCACTAAGAAATTTACCTGTTCAATATTTTAGCCTTTTCTGAGGCACTAAGTTGTCTCGAAGCGCCCTAATTACATGCATTTTTTAGACTAATAGTTATAACCGTTTATATATGAGGAAATAGAGTTGCCATTTCTAAAGTTTTCAGAAGGAGGACGAAACAAAGGAAACAAAATCTACACATATGCTGCTGAGCGGGTTGACTAATTTATAATTTACCTATACATATTACTTTTTTCAGGTTTTCGATATTGACTCCACAAGCCCTCTTTCTGATGATATAAAAGGATTGGCTGTTCATAGTTTATCAGCGACTGTTCCTGGAATTTGGGAAGTTTTGATAAATTTTACTTGGACTGTTACAGCTGCTTCTAGATGTAATCCTCTCTTCATGTTTCCTGATTCTAGATTGAGGTTTAAACCTCTACCTAATTATTCAAAAATTGACGGGAATGCAACTGTAATGTTTCGGTAAGCAATTTCGCTTGATATGTTGTGGTCCATTCAATCTAGCAAAATTTGGGCTTAATTCTGAAGTAAATAATATAGCGACCATTTTTTCACAGATCATTCCTTGATATGTGTTCTAATACTATAACAGTCCATGAAAATCCATCATCAACAAATTTGTGTTTGCCACTTTTAAGTTCCACTTTTAGACACATTTTGAAGAAATAAAATTCTTATAACACATTCATGATGTCGATAATCGTGATCTGCGAAAAATTCACGTCTTTTGAGTGTTCGCTTTAATATGTTTGGGGATATTTTCCTAGCAACTCCGGAAAGTGGTTACATTCCATTCTCAAATTTTCTCCCAACTCCATCGAGGGACCCCTTGTTCTACGCCCCTAAGCTAGCTGAGTCTAGTTTTACACATATTGGGCCTCTAATGGCTTTTTAACACGCGTTTACTGGATCGTCCACCGCGGAATCCTAATTTTCTTGAATTTTTCACATATTTCTTACAAATACATTATGTCAATCATATCATCGTATGTTTTGTGATAACAACCATTATATATGCATAATATATATATCGTAAGATGTATATAACGATATTTGTCCAAGTTATATGTGTTTACTGATAATATATTGTTTAATTTTGATAGTCTAGTAACTATACGTCATGGATAATTACAGAAATTTTCTCGTTCGAGTGGAGGATTATGAAATTATATACATTGGGAACTCTGTGCATTATGACAAACTGTCTCTGTTAAAATCCGCAAACTTCCCAGTTATAGATTATTGATTGTTTCTCGCAAGAACACACGATGACATCATGTATTTGTACGAAATATTTGAAAAATGACAAGAACATTAGGGGGCCGCGGTGGACGAATTAGCAAAATCGTGTTACAAGGCCATTTAGACTTTAGAAGGCCGATATGTGTAAACTAGACTCAGTTAGCCTAGCGGTGTCGAACAACGGAGCACTTTTCGATGAGGCTGGGACAAAATTGAGAATACAATGTTGCCACATTCCTGTGTTGCTACTGAAAAATATCCCCAAACATATTAGTATGACCACTCAAACGATCGGTTTAAACTGAAGATGTCACTTCAAATTTAATGTTTTCCAAATGTGTCCATAGTGGTACTTTAAAGAGGCTAATAACCAAATGGTTGATGATTGATTTTCATGGACATTTTTGCTAGTACAGATAGCAAGAAGTAACCTGTGAAAAAGGGTCGTTGTACAATTTACTCCAGGGCTAAACTCTAGATTGGCTGTACTTTTGTAGACTGCTTGAAATTGAATTATAATTACTCCGCCATATGTAACATCATGAAGTTACAATCATTGCCCCTTTTCGAATTTTTGCTTCATCATCAATTCATGATTGTAAATATCTAAGTTGTTTAATATTTTCTTTCAATGAAGAAGTATTACGTATGATATGTATATTATAACACGTATTATAAGTTCAGTCATAACCTACTAAATTTATGTCCTAACAGTAAAATAGCAAGGCTGCAGTATTAGCTGAGCGCATTTTATACATTGTTTCTTTAGTGTAGAAAGAAAGGTGCATTTTTTGCCTGAATAAATGTATAACATTTTTTAGAACATCAAATTTTACAACAAAAAATTTCAGGAATGCGTAAAATATGTATCTAATAAGCATTTATTTAGCTAAATATGTCATTCTTCGATGCCTCGTAGAACGCTAAATATCGTATTTGCCAACTCAAATTGAATAAATGAAATAATCTATAGATACTATTATACAAAAGGTTCAAAATTTGTCATTCAAATATTGGCTCATTGTTGATTTATGGTAGAGACCATGAATGACAATTTTTTATGAATATTCAATAATACCTCCAGAATCGTTAAAGTTATGGTAAAATCATATTAGCCAATATATAATATATACCCGACTACCCATACCATTGTAATACATTTTGATATGAAATAATTGAAGAGTATTGCAAAATCTTGGAAATGGCCATATATGGGCATCGTCACATTGGTGCTAGATATGATGTCAAAATCAATTTCAAGTATATGGGAAGTCAGATTAATAGTATAAATTGAATATTCATAAAAATTCGTCATCCATGATCTCTACAGTAACTTAAATTAACAACGAACCAACTTTGGATGATAATTTTTGACACTTTGTATAAAAGTATCTATGGGCATAGACAAATATAAGGCCTGATCACTATTTTTCATTATTTCAAAATGTATCTCCCGTGCGGTGTGAGCCCCCCTCCACTTCTTGAAGTTTATCTACAACCCCTGGTCAGGCTTGGATCTGGGCCAAGCCCTTCAAGAGATCAATTCTCAACAACCTGATACCCCAGTTGATCTCCAGGGGATAATTAATTCAGATGACAACGATTTTAGTCCCATTTTACGCTGTCCTCGCATTCTGATTGCTTACATGGAAAAATATCTCTTCTTCATCTTCCCAAAAACCAATATTTGGCGATAATCAACCTCTATTCTTGTCCGGATCTGACACTCTTGTCGAAAGCTGTATAACTTACCGGTTATAACTAACTTCGGATATATTTAAGTAATTATCCCACTCCCTTGAGCTCGATGTAACGGCCTGTGGCCGAATGTTTTACCACCCAGTTAACAGTGAATATATTCAAAGCCTTATTAAGTAGAGAAATGTAGAGTTTGAGCTGTGTGAGTTATTTCCATCAAGATAATAGACCTTATATGTCGCATGAAATTTAAAGCAAAACTAAAATTAGTACATAGTCTTAAACCTGAAGCCCAACAGGTTATTGCTGTGAACTACCTGGTCATTTCAATATATTATATATCAAATTTGACCAAACAGTTGTAAATAGAATTGTAGAAAAGTCGCTCAAGAAATTTAGGTGTAGAACCTTTATGTCATATATAATTCGTTGCAATCATTCACCATTGCCATTCGTCGAACTCGGGAAAAAGGAATTCATGGACTACTTGTTTAACGTTAGAAATTTATTAAAGTTCGTATAACAATTAGTAACTATCGTTATCATGTAGTGCTCGGGAATGGGATCCCGGTATCATTTCGATATATACGGATTAAAATCAATTACTTTCGAGCTAAGGTGAGTGATGAATCTCTACGTTAAGAGTTAGACCATAGTTTCATGTTATCTAACTTAGTTATAACGGGAGTTGTATTTTACTGCCGTTTGTATCTTCAAATAAAAATAAATGGAGTTCGTGACCTACTAGGTCACGTTGAGTATTGCAGCGGTCTCAACTTTCAACCTGTGGACTACCTTACCACTTTTAACACACCCTGTGGAACCCCTCCCGTAAATGCAATAATATTTTGAGATCATATGGACGCCCTGCTCTCGTCCGTATCCCATAGAGGTCCATGGACCCCATGTTGGAAACCACTTCAATGGAGTAGTGTGATAAAAGAGTATTATGACAACATACCCTCAATCGTTTGTTCATCATATAGTCTTCTCTCAGTTGATATCATAAGAAAAGAGAAGACAGGTATAAATTGATTATATTTATCTTAATCGCGATAGTTATACTTACATCCAGGTACTAGGCAGGCCATGTTGAATATGTAGATGTGGAATCAAATAAAGCGAAAGTAGAGAGAAAATTGAGTAAATACAATGAAAAATAGATGTGGAATTGATATGAGTAGTAATGTGTAGAGTGATATTCTTTTGAAAGATCGTAAATATTGTTTTCAATAATTTTTTCCTAGTGACGTTTATTCGACAGAATCTAAGAAATTATGGAATATTCACTTGCTTATCTTGATGTATTTGCATTAGAAGATCTATGTCCTATTCCTTATGTTGAAGGAATCAATTTCCAATCATTGTAGGCGGAGAATTCTGATGATTAGCACTCATATTGATTATGTAGTTAGTCAAAATATGCTAAAAAACAAGGACTAACCACTAACATATTCCAACAAATGCGTTTTTGTCATCTACAAGCTATATTAACCGATAGAAAGACGTCTCAAACTTGGTGTCCAATAGGAATCGCCGGTGTTGTGCTAATTCAGTTGCTTTCAGGTTTTATGGCCATATTCGTGCTCAGCATGAAATTTCCACCAATTTAATATATACCATATTGACCATATTTGGAAGGATATTTTCCTAGCAACGCAAAATTCATTAGGAATGTAACAACATTCCATTCTCAAATTTTTCTTAAACCTATCGATTGACCCCTTACTCGACGCCGTTAGGCATGTTGAGCCTATTCATGCATATATCAACCATCTAAATGATCTTCGCACGCGATTTACTAGACCAACCTCTGCGGTCCCGGAACCTTTTTAGTTATTACATGTTTTTATGAAATAGTAGTGATTTTCGTTAAAAGATTATTTCTAGGGTTTTGAATATTAGGAGAATTGATCGCGGATAAATAGTGTAGGTCTGAGGTAATAATTCTGGATTCTAAACTGAATATAATCATATTAATCAACATTTACAGAATCATGCTAGGTCTAAGTAGATTATAACATAATTATATATGAAAGATAGTATTGTATCAGAATTAGAAACTCAAAATTAGTCAAACTTTCAAAAACTATATCTCACAAGAATGTCAACATTATTTTACAAAATTTTGTCACAACTAACGTCCAATGTTAAAACAATATTGAAAGTAGAGTATATTTTAGATATTCATAAACGTCCATATGTCTTCCATTTGTTCTGTGGTTTCTAACCAAATCAAATCATGGGAAGGGCATCAAATTTACATTACAAGTATGCTCAGTCGAATCCTGCGCTAACTTCACACTGGTCTATTTTACTATAGTGAAGATTTTTGCATTTGGATTGATGTCAATATTGCTCCTGGGTGTTGGCCGTGTTGCCAGGGTATCTTATCAGCTCTTGGTTGTTGCCTTGTTGGTTTGGGTCTTTGGAAGCAATATCTCGTTTATGATCTGGGTATTTTTTCGGATAAGTTAACTATATTGGTTCAAATTTTTGGATTTGGAATTTTTCTCACTATTTCGCATTTGTGCCCCCTAGTTCCATGCCCGCATGCGCCTAGTACCCTTTATTAACTCGAAAATTAAGTTAATCAGTTTGCTTTAATTATTCCAAAATATCTTCTATGTAATTATGGGAGGTAGATGAATATATCTCATTTACTAATAATATCATTATATATAGTAAACTAATCGAGATATTGGTCAGAATAGTCCCAGTGTAATTGCCATCCATGGTCCAAAATTTGAATACAAGGCCATTGCCTTTAGTGTATCGAATGTTATGACACATCCTAATTTATTTAACTGAATATGATTTTTAACATACGTATTTGAATTCAACATATGCAAATTTAATTATACAAATTTCAAAATATTGTTGGGGACTAATTCAGTGTCTTTGAATCAGAATTTTACATTTTGGAGTTTGTCATTTCATACTTTGTTAAATTATTTTATGCATGAAGTGCCGATCATAATTACATTTCTAAACCATAGGCGCCTGGAGGGCGCCCCATGCGAACAAGAATTGTCCGCTATTCAAACTCTCACTTAAACAATGTGGAACTCAAGGCTGAGAATTAGAACACATCAATAAATCCATATCAAGTTTATATGCTTTTGTTTTTCATTGAGAGTTTTAATCCTTATATATACTATATGTTTGCCTTTTTGTTGCCCTTTTCATTATAGTACTTTATGAACTATCCTGTTTTGTTCATATTTCCTTCTCTTTAGAGCTTGGGACAATGGCAACAGTGCTAATTTTTGTGAATCACTCGATGAAGATGGAAATCTCTTGGATAATTCCAGTTTTAGTGATGAAACCAATTCTACCACAATATCAGTACTTTATTTGAACAGAGCTCCGATTTTTACCAATTCTTTGCCAATTTTTAGGGAAATTTCGGAGGATGTTTCTATGTCGAATAATCTTGGTTATTCGATCAACGATTTGTTGGCTAATATATCTATTGATCTTGATGACGAAGAGTTAGGCATTGCAATAATTGCATTAGATACTCTATTGGGTGAATGGCAGACTACGTCTAATCTTCAACCTTATGTTTGGTCGCCAATATTTGATGTGAATATATCGAATGAAAATCCTCAGCTTATTAATTCTTCCAGCAGAATTAGGTTTGTTAGTAACAATCGCATTTGAATTTAATATATCTAGTGTGTAGTTGGAGCATTTGGCTGTTGTAGCATATTTCCTTTCTATTTTAGCCCTGTTCCGAGCAGATGAACTAATATTATTTTAAAGTTATTCGTAGGTATGTGGTATTTGCTACATTGTGAAATATTGATACATCCATTCGCTGTGGATTGCATTCGAAATTTCTATCCATTTGCGAAAATGTGATTTTAGACTCGAATTTAGTTTGCAGATATGGTTAGAACTAACGAAATTTTGTATACTCATACGCACGTACTTACAGCCGACCACCCTTAAGGATATATATCTATATAGGCTGAGAGTCCCTCGAAATATAAAATATATCACCAAATTTAACAGAACAACGTATTTCAAGCAATTCAAGCGTAAATTCCATTTCTCATAATATCCTGTATAATCTATAATTAATTCCTAGTTTTTGTCTTCAATTTTGAAGCTGTAAAATATTTGTAACTTTCAATAAGTTTGATATTCGTTCATTCGATCCACATTTATTTCTCGTGGCAGTTTGGATTAACCTTTGTCAACTGTACTTGCTTATTTGTGTATTTTGATGTTTCAAAGACTTTTAGTTGACGTTGGAGATGTTTAGTGGTATTAATTAGTACATTACTTTATAATGAAATATCGAATGAAATTGGGAACACTCCTCTAAGAGGATTTAATCAGTGCAAAGTATTATTATGACGTAATTTCCTAATATATTCTTGAAGGGATTCCTTATATATAGCTGAACTATAATTTATTACAGTTTTTTTTGCAATACAAAAACCCCACCCTCATTCGAAAAGGTGACATTCATTAATAATAAAACATTACCTTTCCTCGAAGATAGAAAGCTAATACACACAAACTGTACTATAGAATAGCTGAGCTATATGCAGTGGGGTCTCCGAATAACGGACACGTTGGTGACATGGCTTCTGTCCGTTGTAGAGAATTGTCCGCTTCTCGGAGTGTCCGTTTTGGGAGACTCCACTGTATATAAGTTATTTGATTCTTGAATACCTTGTGTGTATGTACCTAATTAACTGAATATTTAGTTTATTAAATTCTTCAACCGTAGTAGTATTCATCTAATTAATCTTTTGATCTATTCTTACAGGTTTTCTCCTTATCTACATCAGTTTGGTACTACAACAGTTGAATTTCTCCTCTGGGATCAGTCGTATGGTATTCCATCTAAAAACATTTACACTAGTAGTTTTTCCTTCAATTCTAGTATATTGAATATTGAAGTATTTGCTGTCAATGATCCCCCAGTATTATTTCCTTCAATTTTGCTGTTAAATTATACAGAATCTGATATTCATACCCGTCTGTCAATCTTTCAATATTCTGATGTTAGGATCAATGATGTAGACAGTACACATATTACATCTGCACAGATTAAGATCGTAGCCCCACAATCTCAATTTGACAGAATACAACTTAACCCTCCTAACATTAATCTTATAAATTTAACGCAAGTCAATTCTACATTTATTTTTGTTTCTGTGAGTTTATTTGAAGATTTTTAGTCCAGCCTCTATAGAGAGAGATGCTCTAATGGCATGTGCGACGTCCTTACGTCCGTCCGTTCGCGATATAGCAGTCCGATTCACATGTACATATGTGTCGGAGATTGCACCTCGGGTATGAAGTTTTCTGAAGTGAATATTTCACACCGTTTTGTTGATTAATCATATTTTCATATATTTCTATGTAAATATACAGCAAGCTAGAGATTATATTTGAAAATGTTGTCAGGGGTAATTGGGTGCGTAGAGTCCGATTTTGAGGGTTTCAGAGTCTGAAAGTTACAATTTCACAGATTTATCATGTGATTTATCATATTTTCACACCTTTTTGCAAATATTTCAGTTTGATCCTAGAGGTTTCGTTTCAAAAGTTAGACCGGGGGTAATCGCAGCATAATTATTTAGAATTTTATCAATAAGATTTGAGGATATAACATGAAGTTTAGTAGGGGACGAATTATTTGAATATCCTGAAATATTTATCAGAACCAGGAGCCCTAAATCAGTCGGGGTCTAGTGCATTGCTGCATCTACACGAGGTGGTCAGGCGGGGTGTTCCCCCTTGAAAAGAACAAAATACATAACCTGAGCTGCACTATCATACTGGTAGTGCAGCTCAGGGGTCGGCTGGACATTTTGTTATTTCATTGCTTTGGACTTACTTAATCTGTAGGCTTAGTAAGTATTAGTATATATCTGGTAATTTATGTGATTGTTTGCCTATTACTTAGTATAGTATTCTCTTACAGAAAGTCTATTAAACGCTTTCTTTATTGTCATACCTATTACTAAAGCTTGGGTGAAAATCTCAACATTCACCAATTAGGGCTGAAATTTTAAGTTCGTAACTAAATTTGTACAACTTCGTTTTAACCAATTCCCACTACCGAAAGCGAGATTTTTCCACCTTTTTGATGTAATACAATCACACTTTTTCTCGGCAGTATTCGGTTAACTGAAAAGCCGAAAATCAGAAATTTTCATTCTGACATTTCTTTAACTTCATATTTTCTGGTCGTTCGTCATTAGCTCAATTTCTAGATTATCACAGCAATTTAATTACATCTCTACTCTGAGTACTATTTATACTACAATTTATTTCTGATACAAGATTTTTGGGCTTAAACGATATACCAATTATTCGAATATTCGTTTAGTCTTTTCAATGTACTACTACGTACCACGTTATTTATTAATATTTTATTCTAATTTTATTCTTTAAATTGTTAATAGAGTTATGAAACTCATGAAAATTGAATATATTCCATTCTAACTAATTAATCAAATCTTTTACTCTCAATTACCTAAATTTTTTCATCAGATATTGCGTTTAAGGTGTGAAATGCTTAGTCATCCAAACGGGCGAATATTGGTCTCAGCCCCACTATACTAAATTTATACTCCTCTAGGCTAATAAACCTCAAACGATTTTGGAATTTGAGTCAATTATTCAGACTCTTACATATTGGAATGTTGCTGAAGAACCTTCATCCGAATCAAGAATGATCACAATCACAGTAAATGATGGGAATTCTGACTCTGATGCTATGTTGATAGATATTACAATAATACTTACCAATGACGCTCCTAAGGTAATACATTGAAATATTTTCATCTTTTGTAACATGGTATTCCAGCTTTACAAGACTCTAGGAATAATTTCATTTACGTATCTGAGACCGTCATTCGACAATTGAAAAGAGTCTGATTATGGCTTGGATGTTGTCCTTGGTAATTTTGAGGCACTCCACGCTTTGTTTGGAATGGAATTTACCCTTGGATAAGTGGCTACCCATGGCCTACTATATACACGGCTAGCCAAGCAAAGAATTGCCAAAATAATATCCAGACCATTGATTATATTCTGTTTGATCATGAAGAATTACAGCTATCATTACAAATTCAACTGTAAATAGGTTTCCACATACGGCGGAGACATCTAGAATACTTTTGAACCTGCTTTCCAAGTGATTTTAACAACGATGATGCAATCAAAGTTCATGCCCATATATGGTAGTTTTTTTATGTTTATCGATTTTTTCAGAAACTCTCAAAACTTAAACTCATCCTTTTTATCAAATACCTTCTACTTGTTAAATGTTGGTTTAAGTAACCAAAAGATGATCTTCATTTTCATAAACACTCGTTCAATAATCATTTTAGTGATATTCGCCGTAAAAACAGCATTGAAAAGTCAACCCAAGAAAATCGAAGGAATTCCATCAAAAAATGTATGCTAACACAAAATAAGTCAAAATTGTTAACCATTTTTATAACTTTATGTAATACGGTCTTTCTATTTTGTTTTTGAGGTAAGTTAATGCGAATCATGATTCATTTCATGAGATTTGTGGGTTTTCGATAATATTGGTATTTTTTAGTAAAATAATTACCATTATTGAAGGTGAACTTTGATTGCGTCATTGTGGTTAAAATAACTTGGAAAGCAGGTTCAAAAGTATTCTAGATGTCTCCACCATATGTGGAAACCTATATACAGTTGGATTTGTAATGATAACTGCAATTCTTCATGATCAAAGAGAATATATTCAATGGACTGGAAATTATTTTGGCAATTCTTTGCTTGGCTAGCCGTGTTATAGTAGGCCATGTGCTACCTACTTGGATGTTGTTCTATGTCATTTTGAGGAATATTCGATTGATGGAGGGGGAAATATCTAAATAACATTAAAATCCATATTCTACTGTTGACTAATGATTTATACCTCAACAATTTTGCGTTTTCCTATCTTTAGTAATTTACTCAGGGCTCTATCTACTGGGGTAGGGGAAAAGCTTCCCCTAAAAGTATTTTGATGACTTATAGAATTGTTTGAAATATGGAAAAGCGCACTTACACATATCAATTTTTAAATAACAAATGATGTGGGGAGTATAAATAGCTTTTTTCTTATTTTACTATGCTGACTACTACGTAGTGGCCAATATTGAAATGGTCGCCTATATTTTGATTTCTGTGCCGACTATACTTTAGTATGGTGGCCCAACAATATGCTTCTCTATTACTGTAAAATATGGATTCATTGAATATATAAGTTTAACAATCAATCGTTAAAAAGATATGTATTTCTCCGATTATGTAACCTTTGAATAATCGTAGAAGATTGTTCTAAACAGCTAAATGGGGGTAATTCAATACGTTGCATGTATTTGACAATGCTCCCTTCAGAAGCAAACATGTTGTATTCATTATTGATTAGTGGTATTCTTACTGAGAAGCTGCCCACATTCTAAGTTCGTCGAAATTTCGTTCATCAACCATTGTGAAGATAGAATTAAGACTATCGCTTGGAGCCTCTCCTGCTAGATGAAATGCTTTCAGTATATTATCTTGTACAGGCTCAAGAGTGTTAAGAAATTGTCGACTGAGCAAGTGTTGACCAATTTAACTCCATTGAAATGACCATTCCAAGTAACGCACATATCTTTACTAGTACTTGCATCTTGTGATGTTTGAGAATAAGATACTGTTTGATTAAGAATTGATCGGATATTGTGTCCAGAGTTTACATTTGCCCGACCGAGATGAGAAAGGGAAAATCTGGAATGTAATTGTGCCTCTTTATCTGATTTCGGACTAAGTTCTCTTTCTGAATTCGAATCTATTATGCATTTGTTAGCATCGGTTACTGCTTTCTTCCAAAGTTTTACATTGGATAGCTTCACACGCTGTGGTCTTTTGTTTTTCACTATTCAAACATTGGTTGGGTTAACTTCATCAATGAGGTATGGACCATTCCACTTATCTTCCAATTTTCCACCTTTCTTCTTGAGACAGGTATTTTCAATCAATACTTCATCTCTCTTTTCGATTTTCTCGAAAGTGACTGGGTTTATCTTTTTGTCATGCTGTGCTTTCATTAATGATTTGGGGGTGTGTGAGATGATCTCCTGCAATTTCTTGATTTTGTAGTTGAAATTTGTGTATTGGATCGACTTGTTCTATGATATCATCCTCTGCAGCCCACTCATCAAGAGTTGAAGACACAACGTCAGGATATATAGTGCAAGGTTTCCAGCCTCGATGGGAAGGCGAGGTTTTCTCGAACCATGCATTAGTTCGAATGCCGAAAAGTGAGTGGTATGGCGAGGTCTTATGTTGAGCGAGAATGTAATTTCTTCTAAATAATTGTACCAATTTTCCTTTTTTTCGTCCAAAGCTTTAACGAGCGAGCGTTTCAATGCTTTGTGCGATGATTCAACTAGCCCGTTGGTCTGAGGGTGGTAAGGTGTCGAAAAGATTAATTTACAATTGTACACTTGATGCAATGTTTTATATAACTGGTTAGTGAATTCGGTACCGTTGTCGCTGATTATCTGAACTGGTGCCCCCTGCCTGCAGTAAATAGAATATAAACCACCAGCAACTTCTTGAGCCTCTTTACAACGAAGAGGACGCGTTTCAAGCCATCTAGTAAAATGGTCAATTACCGATAGGATGTATTTAAAACCATTTGAATCTATCAGTGGGCCTGTTAGATCCATGCCCACTCGGAACCAAATTTTTGGGATCACAGGAAGAGGTTGTAGAGGAGTTGTAGGTTTTTTTAGGCATGGTTGATTCTTTACACAACGCGCACAATTTTGAACGTATAACGTAATATCTTTCAACATACTTGGCCAATAATATCGATCTTTTCCAATATTATACGTATAGCGGTCGCATTGGTGCCCTGAGTTATCATGTATTTCCTTCAGAATATCATACAATTCAGTTTCCTTGATTACAATTAAATTCTCATTCCCAGACGGTTTAACCAGTTTTCCGTTATATAGTCGGTAGTGAGAAGCTCTTCTTCGAAAAACTCTCTTCTGATTTTTCGTAT